>CM067373.1:73538133-73695633 GCA_034401795.1 Chaetoderma sp. LZ-2023a
TTCGCTTGATGTGATCTAATGGCAGAGGGTGATACACCAGAAGTAAGGATGTCTATATTGCTTATGTACTTTTGTGTTGAGCACGAACACAGATTCATTGAAGTTTGTTCTATTTCTGAAAGCCTTTTGTATCTACGACAGGCCAACTCTTTGAAAACGTCATTGGCGACATTTTCTCTTTAGAAAATCACAGCTACCAAGGTGATGCGTTGGTATTGATAACCGTATCAATTGGGGAATATGTATTGTTGTTACCATTCAGTTTCTGTGGAAACTAGCAAAATTGCAATCAGCACCACTCGTAATTTCAGTTATTTATGCACATACACATTGGTACATGCATGCAGCAGTAACTGTGGTAAAACGGCACCTCAATTCCGTAGGCAATAGGCTGAAAGATAATCGATGTTGTTAACCGTGCCATGCTGTCATAAATTACCAGATGTTTCTGCGTCATCCACGCAGACATGGTCACTGCATGATAGGCAATATTAATTTACTCCCTTTAATCTGACCTCAGGAGTGTTCCGATGCGAGAAATCGCCCGTATCTTGTATTAAAGGAGAATTAAATCATGACCACTATTAATAAGGAACTCAACGCGGGATTCCTTTCACCGTTTCCCTGGCCTTGCCAGATAGCGAACATAACAGCAGCTGTCAAGAGGCAAAAATTTCAACACAAGGCTCGCAGTCAATAAAATGCTATTAACTGATTGACGATGAATGTTTGATTGCAGGAGTAATTTCAAATGACACTTGTTGAGATATCAATCATCATATGTGATTAGTTTTTTTGGTAAATAATACGGACTACGGTCCACAACTTGTATAGTGCCTTTTAAAAAATGCAGCTTTTATCCAACCAAGTGTGAATTAAAAATCGTGGTCCGTTACCATGGTCAGACTTTGGCACATACTATCCCCCATCCTCATCCAGTTCTCCTGGAAAATTCTGTAATCAGTTTTGGATGGGGAATGTAACTGCTTGTAATGGCAATGTTTTAACAAATTCTGTTTTTACGAATAATCACCCACTGGTGATGAATCTATTACAGGCATAGTAACATATCTTAATCTACGTGTACATTGATTGTAAAGATATGTGTGCAAGACACTGCTTTTGGGAACATGATATATACAATTTAATATGGATACATCAGAGGTATGTGCTACGTTTTCATTAAATGGTATGTTTTCTCCTTCAGAATAAGTATTAAGA
Source organism: Chaetoderma sp. LZ-2023a (assembly GCA_034401795.1). NCBI lineage: Eukaryota > Metazoa > Mollusca > Caudofoveata > Chaetodermatida > Chaetodermatidae > Chaetoderma > Chaetoderma sp. LZ-2023a. The sequence continues at coordinate 73,539,355 of CM067373.1, forward strand.
ATTACCTTTCAAATGTGGCTTTTCAAATTAGATCCTTCAGAAAAATAGAGTTATCAATATGCTCTATGTACAGAGAACGTTGGTTTCACTTGAAAACTAAAATTGATCTCAATCCCTGCCACGTCTATCTCATCCTTTCAAGTTGGCATTATGTCAGTAGTTAAATTAATAGAGGAATCAAGTTTTAGCGATGCTCGGCCATCTCTAGCTAATCTCCAATGGCACTTAGCCCTTGCATGGATCAATCGATGCCTGTACTCTGTGAATCTAAATCTTCAAAAAACTATGTAGATAAGCTTTTGAATATTTTTTTAACATAATTTGACTGGTCGCTGCTGCTGCCTATGGCAAATTACTTTCAAAATATCCAACATACTGTTTATTAAATAGTAAAAACATACAATTCGCACAGCTTGGCGGACTATTAAGGGATTATGACGGACTACATCACATCATTCATGATTTAATTATGACGTCAGTCTGCACGTGACGTAGTTGATTATGGCGTCATATGAGAGACTGAGAAGCTGGCTTCCTCGATTATATTGCGTCAATGTAAGACTCAAGGGCCACTAACATTCATTGTCAATCATGGGCATCTATTGTCAGCATGATATGTCCTGTAAAATGAGTCAAATGTACAATCCGTGGGTGTAGAAAGCCACAATCATGTTAAGAGATCGACAAACAGGCAGGAGAGAGCGGAATGATGATGATGATGATGATGATGATGATGATGATGATGATGATGAATGGCCGATGCCAAGTGAGCACTCACGAAAACTGGTTCTTTGTTCATCCTATTCCTTCTGAAATTCTCTGCTGTCCTCCAGACCATTGAATAAGATGTCTCCTCAAGAGAATCATTAAACTAGAATGCATAAACCGATCCATCCGCGTGATATTGTTGTTGGTTATCCACGCAAAGAAAACGTGCAAAAAGAGCTGTGAACTGCTGTTAATCACGTTAGAAATGTAGTAGGAAGTTGGTTGGTTAAGACTAAAAGTCGGATCCATAAATGTTTGTGTGAAATACAATTAAATACATATTGCTGGTGTATTTTATATGTTAACAAATTCCCTATCTTTTATTTTATTGTTAGAATCACAGGGCTTAAAATTCCTCTTTATACATATATAAAAACTTACACTGACTGATTGTAATTGAGGTGTGCCTTTCTCTAGTAAGTCTAGAATAACTAGAGAAGACGATCCCTTTTTTGTGAGACAATCCGCAATCTGAGTCTTAGAATAACTAATTTGACTATACTATCTGACCGTTTACTAGAAATCACAATAACAGCGCTAAAACGTGTGAATAAATTAATAATATGTAAATACCACACATTTGACAGTATCTCATGCAAGTCCATAGCTACCATATGGTTAAATTTAGTGGCTAATGGCACACTAACTGCTGGTTTTGGTAAAGGTCGTTTGAACTTCGTACAAGTCTCACACTATTTTACAATGTCTTGCAACATATTTGTGATATCGATATCCAAACTTACACCTGCAGTTTTTGGTAGAACAATCAATTTTCCTGATGTAGCGTGTCCGATATGTTTATGCAATTTGACTTGTTCACATTTATCGTATTTCTTTGTGTTTCCTGGAGCAAGAACTTCTTCAATTTGATTAGTCTCAACTGATGAATTATCCCCTTTTAAGCTAACACAGTAGTGTCCACTGGAAGTGAAATTCAATCCTACTGGATCTCCAAACATTGTAGCACTATCACTCTTTAGGCTCAATACAGTGTTTGCTTTCTTTAGATAATATTTAAAGAGTAGAAGTGGTATGTCACCGTTCACTACTTCGGTAGAAATATTCCAGCTTGTGTTACCAATTAGAGCTGACATTATAATGTTTTCTATCGACTTCACCTCAACACAATCTCCAAGCTTCAATTGCTGATTACTTATAGTTTTAGTAAACATACTATCAGTCAAATAATGCAAACTATATCTGTACTCATCTAACCATTTTTGCCCGCAAACTGTTCATGTACACGCAGTGTCTATTACTGCTGTACCATAGGCTTCAGTCATGAAAATCTCATCTTTGTGTTTCTCATTTGTAAATAACGTAATATTGACAGATTCTGACTTTTAAGTTTTATTTCTTTCATTTAGAGAACAATCATTAGCCCATTGAAAAACTAATTCACAAATTGCACATCTGGTTCGTCGTCCATATTTATTCAAAGGATTTGTACCTTTCAAATTAGTATTACTATTTCTATAGGACATATTTCTTGGTCTGAATCCAGTTGTAGCTCTTTCCGTAATGAACATGGTTTCAACAGGCTCCTGCATTATCTTAAATGGTGTATCACAATTAGCAGCTGTACACGAATGATCTTCGCTGAAAATTCTTTTTAATGCCGATTTCATAGTATCATACATAATAACAGGACATGCAGTTAATGCTAACTGTCTCTCTTTTGAATTGCGATTGGAATTGTCTAAGAGTTTAAAGGCTAATACTGCATCAGGTAATGACATTCCATGTATTTTTGTTCTAATGTACCTGTGTTCAAATTCATTAATGTAATCACTAATAATCAGTGTCAATTTCTTTTTGAAATTTTCAAAGTTGTGTATGCTTCATAAGCACTATCAATAATATCTTTTTTTATGGACAACATCCAAAACATGTAACCGTATATTCATTCCATCTTCATTATTTAAATCTTCAGGCTTCAGTTCTAAAGCAGTATCTCTCGTTCTTCCAGTCGATGATAAGGCAACAGCCAACGCTTGCCTTTTAGGACCCAAATCAGTAACTAATGTCCACGTTTTAATTTCATTCCTCCATGTTTCATAAGCCATTTTGCCATCAAACTGGGGCGGTATCTTGTAATTCTGTGCCATGATTAAATTTGGCTTGACCACGCTCTGCTAAAATGTAAAATTTGTCAAACTTACAGTTTTTGTCCGTTGGTGTAGAAAGCCACAATCATGTTAAGAGATCGACAAACAGGCAGGATAGAGGTGAATGTCGATGATGATGATGATGAATGGCTGATGCCGAGTGAGCGCTCGCGAAAACTGGTTCTTTGTTCATCCTATTCCTTCTGAAATTCTTTTGAACAAGATGTCTCCTCAAGAGAATCACTAAACTAGAATGCCTAAGCCAATCCATCCTCTTGATATTGTTGTATAACCACGCAAAGAAAACGTGCAAAACGAGCTGTGACATGTCACTCGCCTAAGATGTTCTAAACTAACTTCTACCAATTATTCCCAACTTGAATCAGATGACAACCTTGGTGGTGTAACAAATCACTATTCCCATATATCCACAATAATGACGACACTGACTACACACTTGCAATCATGAATCCACATGTATAATTCAACTACATAGCGCATATACAAGATCTCATTCAAACTAAACACAGACACATATAGAGACATCAATCCAAAAGATGCTAGAACTGACCTAAATATACCTCCACAAACCTGTAACTACACACGTCTAAGTACACTTAATGATGAAATAATAAATAGCAAGGAAATCCTTACCCTCTCACTCATGCACGCAAACACCCGGTCGATAATGAAGAACAATGACAAGTTAAATAATTTTTTAGACATGAGTGCACATGAGTTTGGGATTATTGGAATTACGGGGACATGGCTAAAACAAAACTCACCTACTACCCTAGTTAACAAGAACAACTATACCTTTATTGAAAAGCACAGCACTGAAAAAATTAACAAGGATGGTGGTGGTGGTGGTGTAGGCATGTACATAAAAGACAGTATCCAGTTCACTGAACGTCAAAATCTTTCTATAATCGAAGACTACATTGAGACCATATTCATTGAAATTCCAATGCAAAAAGGTAAAAACTAAAGTATTGGTACAATCTATAGGCCTCCTAACAGTGATAACAAACACGTCATCGAATGTTAAAGCAGAATTCCCGATATTATTCAAGGATAAAACAAGATAGCCTACCTGATGGGTGATTTCAACACCTGCAGCAACAAAAAGGTAGTCATACAAAAGAGTTTATCAATCTACTAAATACCTACTTCTATTATCCGACAATACCCAAGCCAACCAGAATAACGGAATCTACAACAACCCTCATTGACAACATATTCTGCAATAACATTAACCACAATATTAGTAAAAATCAAGTCGAAATTTCCGTAACTGATATCTCAGACCACTTACCTATATTTCTTCTAGAAAAACAACAAACATATCAAAATAAATTTGAACAGGACACATTTAAATACCAGGTCAACATTGAAAACCTCAAAAGGTCCATTGCAGAGACTGACTGGAGCTCAAGAACAAACATACAGTCTTGTGAACATGCCCACAACACATTTCATGACATATGCACATCTGTTATTGATCAATGCTTCCCAATGAAAGAAAATAGAAGATATAAGAACAACACAACTAAATCGCGGCTTGCGAACGGACTAATAGCTGCCTTCCACAAGAAACACAAACTCTACTTAACATTTATTAAGTGTCAAACTGAACACAATGATATCCAATTAAAAAATATAGAAACACATTAGACCAAATCATCAAAACAGCCAAGAAAACATACTATCAGAGTAAATTCGAACAGTCAAAAAATGATATAAAGGAAACATGGAAAATCATCAAATCGCTTCGAAATAACACCAACATGGAACAACCGACACAATTTCTTTGTGACAACAAAGTCATCACGGATAAATTTGAAATTGCCAGTGGAGTCAATAATTATTTCGTAAATAGAGGACCACACCTTACGAAAAAAATCCAAGTAAATCCCAATACAAAAATTACTGATTTCCTTGCAGGCAGCTATCAATCATCGTTCTTTTGTATTCCTACTAACACGGAAGAATTTTTATTTTATTATACTAAACACATTTAACCCATCAAACGGTGCTGGTATCGATGGCTTTAAGTGGCATATTTACAAAAACTGTGCTGTGGATATTCTAATTTTACTAAGCCATATATGCAATCTCTCTTTAACACAAGGCACTTTCCCAGCAAAATTAAAACTTGCACGTGTTACACCCATATACAAAGCCAAGGCTTCAATTAATTTCTTAAACTACAGGCCAGTCTCCATACTTCCACTCTTCTCCAAACTCCTAGATCGCATAATGTACAATCAGCTGACAAGCTACCTAGACAAAAAGTCAATTCTATACAGTTCACAATATGGACTTCGCGAAAAACACTCAACAATGCATGCAATAATCGAAATGACTGAACAAATTATTGAATCACTGGAAAAGAAACAAAGCATAGTAGGCATCTTTTTGAACATTTCAAAAGCTTTTGACACTATTAATCACCAAATCTTATTAGACAAACTTGCCTATTATGGCATAAGAGTTAGTGCACTCACCTGGTTTCAGAGTTATCTGAGTGAAAGAACTCAATGTGTACAATATAATGGAGTATGCTCTGAAAACAGGCAATTAATATGTGGTGTTCCTCAGGGATCTATTCTTGTCCCCCTGCTGTTCCTCTTATATAAGAATGGCTTACCCAATATCTGCAAACAGATGTCACCGATACTGTTCGCCGATGATACCAATGCCTTTTGCTGCGAGGACAATATAGATATCTTATATAAAGAGGTAAACAAGGAAGTGGAAGAAATTACCAACTGGTTTGCAATTAACAAATTATCACTAAACGTTGACAAAACAAATTATGTTATTTGCAAATTTGAAATTAAAGAAAGAGGCACTCCAAAAATCTATATAAATAAAAAGGAAATTGAGGAAGCCTCATTTGCAAAATTTTTTGGAGTCTACTTAGACAAACATCTGACATGGGTTAAACAAATCGAGATAGTAACAGCAAAAGTAGCAAGGGGCATAGGTGTCATACAAAGACTAAAACCATATATGACACCAACTACTATTAAAACATTATACTGCACCCTTGTTCTCCCACATCTCACTACAATCTAGCAAAGCCTAACAGCCTTCAAAAAGGAGTAAAACGATTCAATTCAACAGGAATTTGGGACAAGCTTTGATTAGAGACGATGTGATATCCACATTCCCCTAAGCGCGCGGAAGAAATTGTAGAATGAATGGCATATAATGGACCTCATATCTGGATTTAGCTAGATTATCCATTCTGCGCATTCTAATACATGTATCATTGATTCTTCTATGATGTAATATTTTGTACCAACTTTGAAATGTGGCTATGATTGGGAGCTAACTATCTACCTGTCAAAGATATTATATTTCTGACAAAGTGTCCTAGGTTAAAAAGATATTGCATCCGTGCTTTTATTGAACGAGGGTTTCCTTTATGACGTACACATCCAATTAAGGTACACCAAAGACTGTAGTGGTCACCTTGCATTTTGGCTGGCTGATTCAATGTTCTGACACTCTTTTAAAGTATTGCAGGACAACAACCTTGTCTATGTAAGACTTGACAGATTAGTCATTCAGGTATTATATCGTCTTTAAGTTGGGAACATGTGCTTGTGTTGGAAAAAATTGAATGGCAAAGAGAGGTTCACCTCTAACCTATTCAAGATGCATTGCCAATAACACGTACTTGAATTCAAAAGAATTGTATTTATATTTATATTTTATTTATATTTATATGAGTCCACGTGTAGCAAGATAACAGACAGATGCATTAGGTTATAGGCATAGACATAAAACAATGCCAGATATTTTATCTGACAGAACACCGTTCTATGACAGATCAGTGACAAATCTCTGAAATGAAAGCTTTTCCTTTTGTTAATCTTTCTCGTAATATAATTACGTAATTTTATCATCCCAAACAACAACGTTTGATAACATTTGGTCTCATTTGAGCAAGGTCTGATTTGCAGGCCTCTCTATCAGAATGGAAGCTAATGACTTTCGCGACGTCACACCCATAGCAAACTCATCAAGACCCGGAGAAGTTACCATTTTTCACATAATGTGGCCATGGTTGTTAGATACTATATTTTTCGAAATGTTTATAATTGTAAACCTCCACCATTGTCACCTGTCCTGACTAATCCATGTTAATGTTAAATAAACCCAGTAAATGAAAGTAATCACACATGTTGTATTGGCTGTTTGAATGGAATAACTTATAACTTGCAAGCTAATTACGCATCAGGTCTTCTATGTTCGTTTGCTCTGTTGTGGAAAGACTGAATTAACAGCAACCACAAATAAATGGACACCAGCTGGCATTGAACAAAATTGTGCTACTTAATAAAGATGGCCCTGCCAGCATATTATTGGCAGTGAGTTATTAATGTAACAGTTTCAATAAAAATGTTATCATAATGTGTTCTCATTTTTCAGTTTATTTAACTATGACAATATAATTCTCATATGCTCTAGGTAGTATTTTATATTTAGTTCAACTTCTAGAATGTGCATGAATAAACTATTTCTGAGAGGACGCGACTATTGAGACTCTGGGCCTACAATTCACGCTTCTGAGACCACGTCTTTTCTACAAATTCTTACCTTGCAAGGCTTGTCTAAGTGTATTATTAAGTACTGTAATCATGTCTGTATTATTTTGGACTACATAGCGAGCATTAGGCAACTAGCCCTCTTCCTATATCACTTAGCGTCAAAGTTGGCGAACTGAACTTCTTGTTCAGTCATTCCTGGCGTAATTTGCAATTCCGAGAATCAATGGATTTTGTGAACAATAGTTGGAACAGAAAACGCGTAGCATAATAAGCAGCCAAGATTCAAGATCTAGATTCCATTAAGTGAAAAAACTATAATGTGGTGGACCGTTGCCATATAACATCTATACATATTACATATATACATATATAAGTTATAAAAAGTACATATTACAACAACACAGAATACTATATAACATGTATTATACTATTAAGTAAAAAAATTGTGTATGGAGACTAATTGTGACAATTGACAATGTATTTAGATGAAGAGGGAGGGTGTGCGAAGGAAGCCATCATGAATACAAATTATATGATGTCATCTTTGGCGAAACGAGCCAAAGGAATCGCTCAGAAATAGGGTAGACAGCATTTGAAACAGAATTAACCGTAGCAACTTTCTCAAAACATTTTGTTGATTGAGAGAACCATATTTGACCAAACTCGGTAGCACAGCAACACATTTTGTATGTAGTGGTTATACGGCCACGGCCACTGCCGCCATCGCCTACTGCTGCTGCTGATGCCGTTGCTGTTGTTGTTGCTGCTGCTGCTGCTGCTGCTACTAGTACTACTACTACACTTATACCAACCAGCATACTATATAACAAGAAACAACATTCACGTACATATTTAATTTCTTCCTCACCAGTCCAGTCCGCACCTAGCTAACTACATCATTGACACAGCCTCTGGTGTGGTGCGCCTGAGAATGTTCCTACACTACAGAGCGCGAATCCTCCTCCTCTTCTTCGCTGCCGCGGAGTCGCACCTCTGCGGACTCTCACCTTTCTCCTAATTTATCTCTCCCTCATCCTCTTTCACACTCTCTCACTCCTCCCCTCCCCCCCTCACCATCCGTCACACTTTCTCGCTCCTCTTAATCCTCCATCTAGTTAATCTCCTTGCTATCATCTAGTTCAGTCATCTCTGCATGTGCGCCAACTTCCTTCTCCCTCTAGCCGTTCATATACTCTTAACCATCTAGCTTCCTTTGCCCCTCCTCTTCCTACGAACAATGATTGAGATACGGCTACATGGCTGCTATTGAGTCGTACATTTCGTGGGCGGCACAATGAACGAATGGCTATATTGCAATACGTGTAAGAGCTATTTTAGGATGTTTGGTCTCAAGGTGATTCCTAACTTTATATCAACGTCTTGCTGCATACGAATTGACCAATTACTGTCCAACTCACAAGAGCTAAACTTAATGAGTAATTCGTATTCAAACCGTATAGACGCATACTGTTAATTTCTTCTCTCAAATAAAGACTGATTTTATTTGGCACAACTATCAATATATTAGCATTCTGTAAATCAAGTAAACACGTTTAAACCTAACACCAACACAAGACACGAGACTAATCAACTCTTAATGAAGTGTCTCAACACGGAAGTGTCGACGTTCCTGCACGCATACATTCTGCCCACAATGGTACTATTCTTTAATTAGGAATCTCGTTTCAACTAGGAAGACTATGCATATAGTAATTAATTTCTTGGTCCATGAAGCTGGATGCGGGTGCGTATAGTTATTTATCTTTTTTTGCAAATATATGGTTCATAGCTAACCCGTCTTAACTCAACTCATGATACATTTCAGGACAAGACTGGATTTATGGTAATACTAGAGTAAACGCCTGGGTTCATATGCATAAAAGGTGGATTAGGGAGAGTTTGGCTTAAACCCTTTGTAACTTTTCATTTACACCACTGTTCATATTCATAAAGATGACTTAAGGTAAACAGTCGGTTAACAATTAAACCCGATCATTTACCATTTACACCACGGTTCATAGACGGAGGAGGGGGGATAGGGAAGAGGAGGAGGTGGAAGAGGAGAAGAAGTTGGAAGAGGCATGGGAGGAGGAGGAAGAGGAGGAGGAGAAAGATGAAGAGGAGGAGGAGGAGCAGGAGGATGCGGTGAGGAGGAGGAGGTGGAGGAGGTGGATGTGGAAGAGGAGAAGGAGGATATGAGGAGGATGAGCCGATGAGGAAGAGGAGCACGAGGAGGAGGAGGAGGAGGAGGAGGCGGACTACGACGACGTCGACGACGAGGAGGATGAGGAGCGGAGAGGACGAGGAAGAGGAGGCGGGCGAGGCGATGTATGCAGAGTGGGAGGGGGAGGGGTGGGTAGATTGAAAATGCTTTGGTACTAATATGATTATGATGATTTTGACTAGGGTAACCTGGTGGTCCGATAATTTATCATATTCCCGATTACACCCCACCGCACTACCATTATTTTATCTTCTTATGGATGCTGATGGTGACGATGATGATAATGGTGGTGGTGGTGGTGATTGGTGATGATTGTGGTGGTTGGTGGTTAGTGATCGTATCGGTGGTTGCGGCGGCGAAAACGACAACAACGACAACGACGACGATGACGACGACGACGTCGACGACGACGACGACGACGACGACGACAGCGACCGCGACGACGACGACGATCAGCATCATAACCATCGCCAGAAGCAGCAACAACAACACTAGCACATACATATTCATAGGTAGCCAAATATGCAGTCATAAATATATTAATGCCATTCTTTAATTTGTAATGCTTTCGTGTGGTCAAGGATAATTAATCTTAGAAAATGGATAACTTAAATGGGTTCCTAATGAAAGATTGTAAAATTAACCATGTATACCTGATTTAGCAATTCTAATTAAATGAACATTGTCATATTGGCCCAAAATGGTCTTGCACGCACGCGCACTACATGCATTGGCGGCTGAGTTATCGCATCTACTGGTTGGGGTGGGGTGGGGGTTGGGGGTTATCATCCAAATCCCTATCAATACGTGTCGTGCGTGCGTGCGTGCGTGGACGGTAGTGATGTGTTACTGTAGCAACCAAATAACCGATTTGGACTGTTTGTTATCCATGTACGAGTTTATGAACTGCGCACGCCAATTTCGCAACTGACAAACGGCGCACGGTCTATATGCCAATTTTAAACTGTCAACAGCCAATATGATTTTAAAAACTCTTACAAAAATGTTATAAACCGATAATTCACCTTTTCAACGATGATACGAACGGCTACGAACGGATCAGTAGCAAATCGCCATATGTGCCGTACGCCGTTTGCAAACAGTCACGCCGATAACAAATTGTCATATGGGTCTGAACCATTTACAAACATGCCAAATTTGTGCATGTATCTTTGTCTGTGTGCTTCATATTTGCGATAGCCTTAACTGAAAACATGTAGACATAAATGCACGCATTCCATGTAAGCGTTTCTGCTCGCTGAAACGCTCGCGAAGAAATCGATTCAATACAGTTTATATATAGTCATATCCATGTAAGCGTCTCCGCGCGCTGACTACACGCGCGCTGAAATAAAAGTCGATCGGAGAGCGAAATTTCAGCGCGCTTGTTTTTCAGCGCGCGTGTGGGTTTTGTGCGCATGCGTGTTCAGTGTTATTACGAGAATTCCGCGTGCTTATAGGCTCGGAATCTCGCCTGCATGGAAATGCACATGCACGCTCGCCGAAGCGCGCGCGGGAACACGCGAGCAGAAACGCGTACATGGAATGCGGGGGCTTAAGGTACTGCATGCGTTTCTGCCAGTCGTTGAAATGTAGCTTGCCGCGACATTTACATCTGTAGGCAACTAAACAATGGTTTAAAGGTGCATGTTCACACCAAATGCCTGAACATTAAATCGCTAAATATGCATACTTTTAAGGCTTAAATTGTGTGCATCGATGTAATGAAATGAAATAAATCTTAACAAATGATGATTTCATAACGTATTAATTAATATCATTTTTAAGACACGAGTCCTAATTCAAATTCACAACAAAAAGATTCTAATAAATCCATACGGAGAGACACCATCGTATGGTAAGAATTATTTCGTTTCGTTAAAATTGAGGTACACAATTTAAGCATCTAAAGTAGACATTTTCAACAATTTTATTTTCAAACGTTTTTGTGTGAATATAATGTCTAATGGTAAACTGCGGCTACGCTTAAACTCGCGTTAGCTAAAACATGTTTAAAGGACAGAAAATAACAAATGATGTCTATTGGCAATTTCATACAATATCAAATAAACTACCATCAGTAACAAATGGAAAGGAATCGGGATTATTTGAGAAAAAGCATTTACTAAATCTATGAGCGCTTAACTTAAAGCCAACTAATTACTTCGCTGGTACTTCAAACTCCGCAGTGTGTCAACTGTGTGTGCATGTATACAGCATAGGATAGATAGAGAGATAGAAAGATTTATTCACACGATAGACCATTTGACCCTTGAGTGCAAATGGTTGCACATAACGTGATATGGCGGACAAATCAACTAAGTGCATTACAATTGCAAGAGCATATTCAGTCTCATACTTTATATGTTATTAAATCAGTAATGTTCGCAGGCTAATTTGATTCATATACATCTGGACCACCGCGCCAGCCGCGCATCCATCAATGAACCACGGGCCGATTTCCTTATCAGACAAAGGGACACCTAGGCATTTGGGCTACATTAACAAATCCTCAGGTGTGCTGTTCGCGGAAATCGACCGTAGTTCATCAACAGACGGAGGGTGATCACACGATAGCCCGGTTTGCAACTAAGATACTGATAAACGAAAACAACGCACGCACGCTCGTACACACATACACACACACTCGCTCTCTCTCTCTCTCTCTCTCTCTCTCTGTCTCCCCTTCCTTCCTTCTCTTTCTCTCTTACCCACACCCAGACAGAAGTATAATGCCATTTCCAATATCACCACCCTTCGTTTCCAAAGATATTAAGTCGAAAGGGAAACGAAGAGTGGGATCCGGTCTAAGTATATAAACCACTCAAGGTCAACACTCCTCGCTTTCGAAATAGCGGGTCGAAACTGAAGCCAGGAGTGAGACCAGGCTGCACGCGCTCACACAATCACTTTCACGCGCACACCTTCACAAAGTCATGCCTAGAAATTAAAATTTGAGTTTTGAAACGTTGATTCGTTTCTTTCACATCGAAAGAGGACCACTCTGACACTCCATCACTGGAACCACTGGATTGGTTATCGAGCGAGTCCTTCCATTGATACACCATCAGAATAGTATCGCATTCTCCAACCTGACGGGTTGGGTTGACTGACTCCCTCATGTAATGGCATGAGGGCATTAGTTTTACATTTATTTTATTAAATAACTTTATTGGTTCCTCTTATCCACTTACTAATGCTCATGTCCATATACACTCACGCGTTCGCGTGGTCATCCACATACACACGCATGCACGCACACACGCACAAACGCACGCACGGACGCACACACGCACGCACGCACGATTTAGTAAAGATTTATATATTGAGAGCTGAAATAGTGCCTGTGATGAGAAAAACCATTCTGTTAAAAGTAAGAAGTATCCTCCCAAATTGGCATAGAAGAAAATGCGATGGACTATAGTGGAGAAAACGCAATTACGTGCGTTCGTCACGTAATAGAAAAGCATTGTAAGCAAAAGCCGCTATCTTCTTTAAACTACTTTCGCTGGTACACATCAATAATTCTGATGCTTTGTGAATGTTCGGTCGTTTCCAGAAATATGGTTTTATGTATTTCCTGCGCAAATCATTATAGACAGGACTAAAAATTAAAAAATTATATTCATCCTCTACATCATCACAAAAAGGGCATGTTCGCTCAACGCGTGGTGTTGGTATTGGTTTGTGCCATCTGCCTACTTCAATATTTAGTCTATGAGACCCCGTTCTTAGTCTACATAATGAATCACGGTGCTTTTTCGCGTTTACTTTATTTAAATAGCATTTATATGTTAGATCAGTTGAAATGTTTTTGTAGAGCCATGTTTTATTGCTGGCTTCCAATTGCCCCCTCCACTCCTGATAAAAATTGTCACTTATTCTCTGCTTGTATTCGGGGATAAACTGCTCTTTACTTACTATTGTTCCCTGTGACTCCCATACACCCCCAAACCCATTGGTACAGAGCTTCTCTCTTTACGATTTGACACAATTCATACAATTTTTATCCCTATGCCAGTCTTGATATAAGGTATTATATACATGTTTAGCAATTCTGTTTGGTTTCATATCTAATATTTTGAACCAACATTTTATCAACTTGATTTCTCTCCCTAATCGCAGAGACACCCTCCCTAACTCTCCATAAACAACAGCATTTGACGTACTTTGTTTTACATTAAGCAGTTGGTTACAGAAGCGAAGGTGACATTTTCCAACATCATTCGCAGAGGGAAAACCCCAGACTTCGCTCCCGTAGCAGAGGATAGGTAGAACTAGCTTGCCAAATAGTTTGCAATAGTGGTCTATTGATAGACCTATAAATTTATTACAATATTTTTGTAAAGCGAATACGGCTTTCTGCTCTTGACCCACTAAACATTGTTGTGCTTCGGTAAACGACCCTGAAGTAGTAAAAACGATGCCCAAATACTTGAAGTTATTTACAGTTTCTACTTCAGTATTACCATACCAGCATTTGCCATTTACCCTTAAGCGCCTGTCTGAAAACCATTGCTTTAGTTTTTATCAATATTAACTGTCAATCGCCACCTGTTGCAATACTCATGTAAAATATGTAACCCTTTTTGTAGTCCAGTTCTACTTTCGGCTAATATAATTATGTCATCAGCATATAAAATTAATAATAATTTAAGAAATTCTAAGCCCACACCCTCCCCACCCTTTCTAAAAAATGTGTCTTCTAAGTCATTTAGATACATAGCGAAGAGAAAAGGCGATACGCTTTCAACTTGACCTACACCAGTAGTACATTCGAAATAGTCTGATACGTTAGAGGTTAATCTAACTCTAGTTTTTACCTCTTTGTTCAGTGACATGATAATATTAATAACATTTCCTTTAACACCGGCTTTTAAAAGTTTGTACCATAAACAATCATGTACCACATAGTCGAAAGCTTTAGTAACATCTATAAAAGCACAGAACAACCTCCCTCCTTTATTTAGTACATGTGATATTAGCCCGTTCATAACAAATATATTATCCACAGTACTCAGACTGGCCATAAAACCAGCTTGAGCTTCTGTATAAACAGCATTGGATTCTGCCCAATCATTTAACCCATTATTAAGAACTGTAGTAAATAATTTACCCAGTGTACTAAGAAGTGTAATGCCCCTGTAATTATGCACGTCGTTAACACTGCCCTTCATGTATAGAGGTACAATGATTCCTTCTGATCAAATTCGCGGGAAGATACCACTTTTAAAGACACAGTTGAAAAGCGCTGTAATGTGCGGGAGTAATATATCACTCGCTTTTAAATAAAACTCATCTATTAATACATCTGGGCCAGTGCTTTTGCCGTTGTTTAGTTGTTTTATTGCTTTCATTACTTCCATTTCAGATATTTCTTTGTTTAAGTCATCAACAATTATTTGCAAGTCGTCTTTTAGGTAATCATCTACGTAATCCTTTATGTCATTATCTGGCTGGTAAAAATCGGTATCAGGGTTGCCAACGGACTTGAAAACTCTTTGAAATCCGCTAAGAGCAATATTTATATTTTGCTTTGTGTCGACTTTTTTAACATTTTCCAATACAACTTTGTGTTCGTATATTGAGCTTCTAATAGTGATTTTGTCATTGCGACACATTGCTCTCTACGGTGCAGCTGTACTGACTTTTTGAAATCGGTCCGTGCAGCGACCATGTTAATCCTAGATATATCCGATCTATCTCTTCTATACCAATTAAGAGATTTGAAAAACTGTTTTCGTTTAATTTCACACTCATTTGAATAGTAAGGGATGCTATGTCTTTTATGTTTGTGTTCGCTGTTAGGTGCAATAATTTTCGAAAATAAATTATCTGCAGCTTTCCTTATAGCTATAGTAAACAATTCGACCACTTCATTTACACTAGCTTCATCCATCAGATTCGCCTCATTTATAACGTCATTCATACCATTTAAAACACACTGCACTTTGTCACACGTTAAATTCTCTCTGTATTCATTCATAAGTTCTGGGGGGGGGGGGTCGGTCACAGGTTGAGACACAATGTCATTGACGGTTGTAACTGGTTGGTTCTGATCATTGCGCGAATCGTCATATTGACTGTCACAGCTAATGCAGTTACAACCGCCGATTGTACTGAGTCAGTGCTGTTCGTGGTTGTGCTCCTTACATCTTTAGCAGCATTCGTATTAGGCTGTCTCACTATACTACCCGGTGCTGTGGTTGTCACATTGCTGTGTTGTGGCACTGCTGGCATCGTCACGCGTGTAACCGGCGAGTTTTTCTTAGACATGTTTTCTGGCATGGCGAATTCGTTGTGGTTTGAGTGAGCTGACGTGTGCCACGCATTGATGTGCTGCCTGTTAGGATTTGCTGTACATTGCCCCATATACACATTCGGGTTCATAATTGAATTAGACTGCATACTTGGGAATGGTTGCATTGGGACATGGCTGCTTGCTAGTGGGGGAAGTCAACATGGTTTAGTCTCGGTGGCACGATGTTTGTAGATTCATGGACCCGACTCGAACGCGCTTGTTCATGATTGTAGGACTGCCCGGTGTGTCGCGGTGCTGCCATCTTGGATGTATTTTGATTTGTGCCGGTCGTGATGTCACGCTGAAATAGAACTCTATCACAATCCGGGAACATGTCTCTTACAATTTCGTGGCCGACCATAAGTTTGGCGGGATATTTTATGGATGCTGTCCTGCCGCTTTGTTTCGCTTGTCGTAGGTCGGCCCGCAATTTGCTACGAGCCTGCACTATTTGTGGAGGAAGGTCTCTACTCACAGAGAATGTGCTGCCGCGTAATTTGGGAGTCGCTCTGAATATAATGTCAATATCGGCACAGTCACCAAACAATGCGATCAGCGGTCTAGCTTTAACACTGTTCCTGCGCGGGGCACCCAACTGGTGTGCTCTTTGGATTACCATCTGCATCTGCATTGTCAGTTCCGAGTTTATTGATAAGAAACGACGCAATGGTATCTACAGGATCCTCATCCGCCCGTTCATTCAATCCGAAGGACACTGGATTTTGTCTCCTGCTTCTAGCTTCGAGGTCAATGCACTTGTATTCAAGACACTTAATGTTCGAAGACATGGCCCCTAAATCCGTATTTATACATGCCGAATTCTCCTCTACTTTTAGGCCGATGGCGCACATTCCATCCTGGATGGTATCCAGAGTGTTTAACCTATTCATAATCATGTTTAATTTCTGGTCTACTGATACATTAGCAAAGTTGTCATTGACAAAATTAGCATTCAGATTGTTGTTCATATTCTGTATGCCTATGTTGTTACCGCTGTTATACTGTTAACATTGTTATACTGTGCGCTATTTTGAATGTGTCTCTCCTGTTGAATCGTCAGCACCTATGCATGCACGCCTTTGTGGGACACGCCGCGCGCCGGATTTAATATGTATTCTGACATGTACTCCGACATGCCTGACCGTCAACCCAAGACCAATTCGCCCCGTGAATTCATGCCATAAAATAAGCTATACGATATATCGAAATATCGCGATTTTCTAACCACGATATATCGCGATACCTCCTAGGACAATATCGTGCAAGCCTAGCCTGACGTGCTACTGTTGGTCGGGTTGACCAACTGTTGTTGGCTAACATGCTATTTGACATGGGATGCATGTTAACACGTTATGGCGTTCTGTGTACTCAATCTAATCACTCCTATGCTAACACAATGCGCTTTTTAAAAGTTATAAACTACATTTTTGAATAACGAAGGACACTTGAAACTATCACAAGTGAAAAGTTGATAACAAAGCAATACTGCTGCATGACGTTAATAACAGAATACAAAGTCAAGACGAAAGCACCCGTGAATATAGTTGCGTAAGCGGTATGAATAATATTATCTATAGGCGCCGATGTAGAGCGATTCACTCTCTACGGCTAATTCACTATTGATCCTTTTGAAAATGTTATATTTGAAAGTCACATCTTCTGGTTGAAGCAACACGTTTCGGTTAAAATGATTTCAAAATTTCACAATACTGAATTGTACTGAATTGTAGCCTACTGAATATTTTGAAAGTCGTGTGAGTGACTGTAGAACCTGTCTGTAAATTGCTTTAAAACTATACAGTATTCTACCTGTAGGACGTAGTGGATAATCAGCTTAGCGCGAATATAACTCATATGACCGGATGTAGCGGGTATTATTTATTAGCTCGGCAGGCACCAGATACAACAGGTCCATCTGCGTCACCAATTGGTTCCCACCAGAATGACATTAAATCGTATTTAGCTGCTTTTTCTAATTATTCTGATTTATTTCTGTCTTTCACCAGTGGCTATAGGTTGCTTATTATATAAAGCTGCCATTCAAGCGTATATGTTAGCTTCCCGATCCTTTACTTTAAGTAAACTACCTTTCCAGCATACCGATTTTGTTAAACCACGAACAGTGGTTTTACTAAACTATGTTTAGCTTACACTAGTGTAAACTTATACGTCATTTAGGCATATGGGCCCAAATGTTTATCTTCCAGATTCGTATCAAACTGAGTATGTGTCCATTTAGAAACATTAATCTTGACCTTATGGATCACACCTCTGGCACAACGTTAGTGATGATCACCCACTCGCCTTAATTTTCTTTCTATTTGCCCCTCCTACACTTTCTCTTCCTCTATCATTTCGTTATTTCTCTCCCTCCCAGTCTCTTGCTTTGTATCTCTGCCCCCCCCCCCCACCCCTCTCTGTCTCTCTCTCTCTCTGTCTCTCTGTCTCTCTCTCTCTCTCTCTCTCTCTCTCTCTCTCTCTCTCTCTCTCTCTCTCTCTCTCTCGATCGCACACGCTCTTAGTGGTGGCAATGGGGGAATCCAGTTTTAGCTTGGAATCGATCGATCCATGAATTTCCTGAATATCAATTTCCAAAAAACTATATAGGTAAGCTGCTGAATATTTTGAAACTAATTTTACGGCAACAAAACATTCAATAACATGTTTATTAAATCGTTAAGACATACAATTCGTACAACAACGCGTAGCTCGTCACCAATTAATCATTCGTGGCACACTTATCTACGCCATTCATGCCGTCATTGATTCCACATTGGAGAGGGTTAACGGTCTAGTGATATACGTTGTACGGCTACTCGTCAAATCAATACAAAGACATATTATGATTTCTTCGGGAATCTAAGACAAGGGATATAAACACCTAAATTCGACAAATTAAAGAACCCCCAACCCCTCAACAAAGTACTCATAAGCTTGCCAACATTTAAAGCAAATTTGGAACATCCAGGATATCATTCTCGCCAGATCGGGACCAAGAGGATAGAGTTTGCAGAGTTATATGATTGAAACATTTGCGATGGGCGGATGCGTCTCAAAGGCCATTTCATCCACTGAATAGGGCTTGTGGCGGGATTTGGCTGGTTGGAATTCTAAGGAATTTGCAATCCATTTGAGCTCCACTACTCTCTTTTCAAAAGATAGAATGAGGATTCGTGTTAGTAAATATGTTTCATGCGTAGGTACGTGGGCGGTTGGTAGTGCTGAAACAAGCTTCGCTGTTCGCTTTATTAGGTATTAGGTAGAAATGTGTGGGGCATAGCTAGAATGGATCCGGCTATTGTTGCTTTGTTCCTCGTAACTGTGCGAGTGACAAATTGAAGGGAAAAATTAATTGCGACCTGGCGTGTAGCTATTATAAAAGGCAGGATCGACATTTTATCGGGGAAAATGGTCTTCAATGACCGATTGCGGAACAAATTCAGAAGTGTAATTTTTCGCTTTTGTTAAATACCTTGTTTACCAACTACATTCGTGTAATTTTATTTCAGGATCAGCGAAGATGGACAATATGTCTTGTCAGTCGATCAAGTCTTTTTTCCCCAGGTCCCTTTATGGAGATAGGAGGGGCTGTCACCATGATGACCTCTTGTGCCACTCACAATCAACGCTATCCATGTCTTAATATACAGGATCGATATGCCAGTCTAATCGTCAGCAGCTAGGGATGTGTTCCAGTTAGGGCTATTATACCAACTTCAATCTGCTGTCTTGTTATAGCAGTACAGATTCCGTCCCTGTACTAACGCTCATTAACATAGCAAGGTAAAAGCTTACCTAGACATACTATTATTAGTATTATTGACAAGAAAACTAGCCTACGTCTCCACTCCGTCTGTTCCTAAATGTGTTAAATCGAGAACAAGTTCGGAATTCTAAGAGTGGTCTTCATTTTTGTGATTGGCTGGTATAATGTGTACTAAATTGTGGTTAGATTCAACAGGTGAAGGATGAGATTGATCTTACATTACTAAGAATACTTGTACATATAGAAAGATGTCCTATAGATATATTGTCAAATTAGTTCTTTATTCTGAGTTTAGGTGTCTTTATAGTTTCGAAAGAATGCGAAAGAATACAATCATTTGAGATTAGATGATACCTTTAAATGTGTATGGAGGATGAAAGGATTTTGTTTGCGAAGTGACTGATGTGAGTCTGTTGGCTTAAAGAACACTTTATATTCTAAATTTCTAGGGGAATCGAATTGAGAACCCATGTAGATCGTGCCATCTAAAAAGTCAACAGGCGTTCCACTAATAGTAGGTTTAACTTGATGTTTGAATCTTGATGATTTAGAATTAGAAAAAATGACGAAAATCTTGATCTGCATGTTGCCAGATTATGACTATGCCATCTAGCTATCTTAGGCAAAAATAGGCGCTTTGGTTGGTTTGCACCTCCTCTTCCCACTCCGTAACATACATCTAAATTGTGGCAAAATGCGGCCCAAATTGTTTATCCATAGGCCATCAACAGATTTGAAGATAGTTTCGCCATTAAATTGGAAACCATTTCCTTAAAGGCATAGCTGTAATAAATAAGAATTTCTGTGGCAGGTCGATCTGGATCTGGAAATTTTCTAAAAGCATTCTTATTAGCATTGAATCGGGAATCGATATCTATATCGGTGTACATAGCATTTTTCGGAAATGACAATTTGAATAATTTTGAAGAAAGTTTTCGATGGTCTTGACAAAGCTTGTGTGCTTATTTACCAATGGGCTTTAGATACTAATCCAAATATTCTGAAATACCATGAAACTCGCTGCCACATTCTTACATGGTATGTTGTCAATGTGGCGTTAATGGATGTAACCAAGACGTGACTAATTTATGGACTTTAGGAAACATATAAAAGGTTCGATCGGGGTGCTTATCAGCACCTAAAATATACTTTAGCTTTATCTGTAAGTTATGCATTCAGTAATTCAATGAAATTTAGGCGGGTTTGAGGCCAAATTACACCATCAAGTATCCTGTAATGCTTTATGTTACTTTCCGCCTCACGGATGTTGTTTTCTCTAGATGTAATGGCCGTTGGTGAACCTTTCTCAACTTGTTTTGCATTAACATTCTGATTTGTACATAATTTGTTGATATCTTGTCGCTCGAAAATGTAAGGTTTCGCTCATCGTTTGCAACTGGCAATGATATGTCAATATATAAGCAAACAAATTTATGTTTTGACTCTCCATTTAAGTTTCGAAAATGATGGATTCTTATTAAGGAATCAACTTCAATAAATCATGTGTCAAAGAGCGAATCTAATTCAGTTGTTGGCTTTGCTGAGAGTTCATAGTCGCTTGCTAAATTTATAAGCTGTGGTCCTAACCCTATTCCAGCGAACTATTGCATTTATCCACATTCCGTTTAAATAAGGTACTGCCAGCTACATGTTGTAAATCTAATTTGCTGTTGCCTTACTCCAATGGATTGTATCCTTCTCAACATTAAAATTGTCATCACTAATTTTGGGACTGGCTTTACTAATGTGACAGTTGGACTTTGCTCATTTGTTGACATGATTGTGACACTACTTTTGCCTATCTGATAAGCTACCAGAAAAGTTAACCGCACTAAAGTACAACTCCGCATCAGGATAGTAGTTTTTAAATTCACGGGCCATGAACCTTAATTGGTTTGAAGCTTTTGCTGGGTTTTCATTTTTTCGTTGATGATCTGCTCTGTCATAGATCCAGCTGGTGCTATATAACCATCGTACTGAACTGTGCTAATCAGGCTAGAACGCAACCTGGATGTCAACCTGGGCATATAAATCGGTTCAGGTTGGATCGGTGGACTCTCTCATCAGGATCTTTTTGTGATCCGACAGATTCGCCACACTCCTTTGTTGTGAGATTGGTGATGGTACTTGACATAGTTTTGATCAAGCAAGTTACAAGAATCATTCTCTTGATGAGAGAGAGAGGAGGCGGAGACAAGTGAACAGAAGTGGAATGCGGAGGAGGAGTAGAAAGGAGGAGATGTGGAGGATGAGAAATAGGAAGACGGCGAAAGGAGAAGATGAACAGAGAAGAGGAGAACATCGTGGAAGATTTTAAGGAGGAGGAGAAACTAATGGAAGAGATAACTAACATAACTGTTGCTTCATGGTGGATTAGGAAAAACTGCGCAATAACAGACGAATGGCTCTTTGGGAGAGCCACCCACGCGTAACTAACATCATCCACACCAGATGTTAGTGTTGGTGTTGGTGATGCATACAGATTCGTTTAGAGGTGATAGTTGAGGCTGTGAAAGTTAGTTAGCGACTAGTAATAGTATAATGTGGACCAGGGCTGGGGTAATTGGAATTGCGAATTGGAATTGGTGGTAATTTAATTCCTTTTGTCAGAAATTGATAGGGAATTAGTAATTGGGTAAGTTTTGGGAAATTGATTTGGAATTGGATTCAATTAGTTTGCTCAAGTAATTCGTAATTGGCAAGTCTTTTACCAATTACTTTAGTTTATTTTTTATATACTCTTAGATTTGACTGCGACTATGGTATTCATCTCCATGTATTTTACATATTTTATTCATTTTCCTCTTTAGAATCCACAGCATGTTCTGTTAAATATTTTGAAACTGATTTGATTAGGAGCTGTTGCTGTTTATTGCAGCAACATGTTCCACTCAAATTATTGTCAAAATATTAACTTTGAATTATTCAGTGCTCAGTTTTCCTGTATAGTTCATCAAATTGAGACAGACTGGTCAAGAAAACATGAACGATTTACTATTGAAATGAAAACAAAATCTAATTTCCTTTAAACTATTGTTGTCTGTTGAAGATATTTCTTAGTTTAAAGTTTAAAGTTTAAAGCTTTTAAATTAAAAATACTAGGTTCACATATTTATTAAAGTTGGTTGCACTGTCTATGGCTCTGTCTTTCCACTGAAACTAGTTCATTCTGAATTGTCAGAAAATGTCTTTAAAGCGAAGAAATATAAATATGTATAATAATTAAGAAACTGATTTGATTGAAATTTGGTGCTACCTTAGGCACCAATGATTGCCAGTCAAACTCAATAAGTATTAGCGCGCTACATGTGATTGTACTCACTCTCACTTAGATACACGTAGAATGGCATGCGCTAATCCATCACCTTTATGTAAGAGAGCGCTCTACCAACATTGTATCACTGCCAAAGTGTTCACACATTTAGATCGTTTGCTTAACCGCTGTGGATAAAGCTTGTTAAATTGTTATTTTTGGAAAATTGAAATGCTCAGTTATATAAATAAATACATTGAACATCTCCTTATTAAATTAGACCTAGCGAAATGTTGCCAATGGCACTATCTTCGAATGATTATACCAAATGACACTTATAGCTTTCTTAGGATTGGTTAGCGAAGTCAATTTTAATTTGGTATTTAATTGCTAATTTGTGTAAGCATGTCAGGTAAAGGTCAATCATCTGTTATATTTGAACATTCTGAAGTTCCTGAGAATGTTGGCGATGGTAATTATAAAGCAAAGTGCAAAGACTGCCAAACACAGCTATCTGGATGCAAGATTACTTCAAATTTCCTGAAACATTCGAAGGTATGTACAATTTTTATTAAATTTATAATTTATCCAACAAGAAATTACGTAAAATTAACTGTTTCAACTCTACACACATTTTATGACAAATTTATTCTAACGTCATATTCTGTTGAATATTTTGAAAAAAATTAACTGGATTCCGTTGCTGTTTAGTGTATCTTATTGTTACTTAAGCCCTGAAAGAATTCTTGAAGACTGTTAACCCTCTCTCCCCTGACATTCCCATATCTCAATTTCAAATCAACTGTATATGCGTAGGAAAGCTGTGAAATATTTTGAAAATAGATTGCCTGTGAGCTATTGCTGCCATAGGCAGCAACAGTTCCCTAACAAATTATTTAAAACTATTCAACAAAATAGGCCGACCAGCATAACACAAGTGTTGTTTCTAGGCTTCAAGAAATTAAAGGTTTGACCTCCTTACTGGCAAAGGTCTTTAAAGTAAATTAGGTTTTTGCTTCTGGTGAATGGCCATTTGCAAGTCAAGATAGGCCTATTTTCATAATTTCCCTCTTGAATGACTGACTCGATAAGCGAGCCAGTAATTCCAACCGTAAATTGTAAAAAAATAGTCCTATCTTGACCTGCATATGGGCATGCTTCAAGACCACTGCAGAGGCCGGTTGTGGCCGGCTTGAGCATTAATTGAACACTTAGCCTTCAATGAATTATATATATTATAGATGACAGTTGGTATCTTGTGTTTTAGAATCCTTTATCCTCTGGATAAACACCACACAAGAAAGCTCTTTAATATTTTGAAACTGGTTTGACTGGAATCTGTTGTAGCCCATGGCAGAAACACCTACCATTCAAATTACTTTCAAAATATTCAGCATATCATTTGTACCATCACTTTGAAATTGCGACATAATTACTGAAATGACAAAATAATACCTGCTCACTCTCTAATGTATCACTAGCGCCTGTATTTACTATGTGTGAACATTCTCTACCTTGTGTTTCATGAACCTGACCAGAACATATAAGTTGTGTTTTAATAGTGTTTAGTGTATCTTATTGTTACTTAAGCCCTGAAAGAAATCCTTGAAAGCTATTAACCATCTTTCCCCTGAAATTCCCATATCTCAATTTCAGGTCAACTGTATATGTGTGGAAAAGCTGTCAAATATTTTGAAAATAGATTGACTGTGAGTGTTGCTTCCATAGGCAGTAACAGCTCCATATCAAATTATTTAAAACTATTCAACAAAATAGGCCTATCAGCATAACAAAAGTCTCATTTCTAGGCTTCAAGAAATTAAAGGGTTGACACCCCACACACACACACACCCTTACTGGCAAAGATTTTAAAAGGAATTCCAAGTTTTTGCTTCTGTTGAATGTCCATTCGCAAGCTAAGATAGGACTATTTTGGATAATCTTCCACCGGAATGACTGGTTCCATAAGCGAATTTTCAAAAATACTCCTATCTTGGCCTGCAAATGGACATTTTCAAGACCACTGCAGAGGCTGTTTTTGGTTGTTTTGAGCTTAAAACGAACCCTTATCCTTCCGTGAATCATATCTATTGCAATGTCATTTGGTATGTTGTGTTTGAGAATTTGTTATATTCTGAATAACCACGATACAGGAAAGCTGTTTAATATTTTGAAACTAGTTTCTATATTGTGGATCAGAACCCGAACTCGACGTGGTCGCTGGTTGTAACAGAGATCGGATCGACCAATCTACAAGTACAGCATCACACCTGACCTCCCTCCTAACCCCATGCACACCAATCCACCTGTCATCCCTCCCGTCCAGCCGCCTACATGCATTCCCACCCACCCACCCTCCAACCCGCCCACCTCTAACCGTCTAGTCGGCCATCCGCCCGCCCCCGTCCACCCATCTGTTTGGTCACCCACAGGCCCGACAGTCCTCAGTCCACCCGCCCACCCACACGTCAGCCAGGCATTGTGGCCACTGACAGACCCGCTTGCGCAGCCATCCACTCATCCATTACTTGGGTTGTGGTGGACCTATAGCTGAATGCATTGTAAGTGCCAGAGGAAATGTAAACCGGGAAAGCATTGAAATTATATTGATAACTGATAACTGATCGCAAAGTGCAGATGGCAATCGTGTTGACAGCTGTCACCATGTAATGATTGATGCGAGAGCATTTGTCGAGAAACTAATCTTTAATGAAGCTGATGACTCTTTGTTATCAACTCATCCCTCCATCTGACACTGGATTCGCCGCAAATTGTTTGAAGCAATCGCTGCCTCGTAGATCGTCTTGATAAACAAGAATCGAGGAGACTGCTGTACAACCAGAATGGATGTTGCTGACCTAGTGGTAGCTTTACCACACACTCGGAGCTAACACTGTTTAGCATGCAGATCTCGTCTCCTAATGGTTCAGGAATAAGAATAATGTGTTGTACCAAATGTATCTTCATTTCCATTCTAACGATTGCTGCTGATTTCGAACAGTACCCAATATGGATCTATCTCAGTAAATCAGCTGCGCCAGAAATACCCATGATGTTCTGACCCGTTGAGTAATTATCGTTACCGCTACATATAACGCACTTCTATAACGGATGCCAACATTTCGAGCCAAAAGTTGTCGGGTCCTAACGGCCTGACTACCGCAAGAAGCAAAACAATAATCTCAATTGCAATGGGCACTAACTTTGGGTCCGATTTGTGGAAAATTTAGCATACGGAAATTCAGCAGGCAGACAGTTAAACCATTGGTCGAGTTATTTGGTCGCAAGACCATCCATATTTCGGAACTGCCGTCCTTCGATCAGAACCATTTGCAGCATTAGGGATCCGACATGTCACTCAATTATCTGACGTCATAATTAAACACGACAGAATAACAATTACGTAACTCGTCACGGATATTTTAATGTGGAATCCGGAAACAGCAGTAAGTAGTCTATTGTACAATTGCAATCCACCTCAAATGAACTGACCCGATTTGTCATTTAATACCGAACGTACCATGGATTTTCAAGTGACGTAGAAGATGCAGTGCCGAACTCAAGATTCAGGGAGGTGTGAGGGGTGTGTGTGTGTGTGTGATGTGAAATGTTTCTGAAATTCTTAGCAGGTGATGGAGCCCTAGGTACTGCTTGGTTTATGAGTTGTACTATATGCAGGGCCCCAGAATTAAAACACAATACAATTTCTGCCACATTTTGGGCCCGTGGAAATTTGGGGTCCCTGTGCAAATGCACTTGTTGTACTACATTAAATTCGGCACTGAGAATAGGAGGCTGGATGCAATGTCGGCTAAGAAATATAGTATTATGCAGAGGATTGATTTAATACACTTCTAACCGGGAAAAATAGTATTATTCCGTAAAACATGAAGAGTATGGCTCAATTATTGGAAATAGTAAAACATATTTATTATCAGACACATTTTTGGGAACGAGTTTGATATATTTCTGTTACCCGTGCACTGCTAAGTTGTGCCATATTACATGGTTAAGAACGAGATCTGGCAGTAAAGGTAAAGCGGTCCAGTTTGACAGTGAAATCTTGTTTCAGCAAGTAATTATTGGCAATCTGTGATTTCATGTCGGGAAATCTTTACAGTGGGCAGGTCACTGAATCAACTACAGGAAACAACGTGTTTGGAAGCCAGCACATATGTGTCACGTGTGATAGACATTAGGTAATCTGAATATGTACCTACAGATTACAGTGAAATGCGAATGTTTGTTTGGAATGAAAATAGTGTGTCCATTTCAAAACGATGGGCTAGATAGAATCACAAAGAAAATGTTCGGCAACCTTATACCTGCAACTGCACAGTTTACGCCGAGTAAACTCTCAGATAGGTTCCTAATAACTCAGGTTACTGGGCCGTTACAGGGTTACGCTGGTCTTTGCATTGGTGCAGTACCGGCCCAGAACATGCGTTATCATTGACGCATGCTCGTGGCAATGGTTGGGCATTCCACCAACACTCGCAGACAACGGCTGCACGCAATGAAGTCTTAGTATTATTTATACAGAGCTTTCATTACTGCAGTTTACGGTTGGTTAACGACTACAGAAGAACTTAATGCATGTGTATTGCTAAGATTATCGTGCCAGGTAATGATTGCTATTGAGATTTGGAGGTCGGTTCTGTACAGAAAATGAAATCCTGATACTAATATCGACTGAAAACAGCGAAAAGAAAATAATTTTAGATTAACCAGCAAAAGAAGCAGCGAAACTACAGTCCCTCGCATACAAAGCAATTTGACGCTGCATTCCCAGAAATGTAATTGAAGAATCCAGGCTTAGCTTTTCCCCACCCACGATCCATCTCTAGATAAGCTTCGCTCAAGCTTTCACCAAGTTCGGATCGACAGATCCGTGCAATCTCTGACATCAATTTCCAGAAAATTATACAGATAAACTGTGGAATGTTTTGAAACGAATTTGCCTGGGAGCTGTTGCTTTATAAGGGTATACATCTCTCTCTCTCTCCGTCCCTATCTCCCACCCTCCCTCCATCCATCTCTCTCTCTCTCTCTCTCTCTCTCTCTCTCTCTCTCATTCTGATTTATGTAAATATAAATATAAATTGTGTATATAAATTTAATTATATGCTGCGGTCTAATAATTCTGTAGGGAGCGGGAACAAATAAGTTGCCAGAACTTATTACTAATCTCATTATACAGATGTTACAATAAAATGTGTTGAGATGTCTGGTCTTCCGGTTTGAAAAACTGGTAGTGTTCTGTTCTGGTGCAGGCATGTGTAGGCGTGGTGGCGTGCGCGATTGTGTGTGCGCATACGCTCATGTGTGCGTGCGTGCATAGAAGGGTGGGTGTGTAGGTGTGTATATGGATGGTGGATGTGTTTATGAGCGGGTGTAGGGTGGGTGAGCATGGGCGGGTGGTGGGTCGGTGGCTTGGCAGGTCGGGGTCGGCACTTGTGCAGGCAGGCGACTGGTGGATGGGTGGATGGGTGTGTGGTGTATGAGTGTGTGCGCCGTCATGCAGGCAGTTGGTCAGGCAGACAGAAATACGGGTGAGTAGGCTGACACACGGGTGGGCCGATAGTGGACGGGTGAATGGGTGGAGGTGGGGCGGCGAATTTGTGAGGGGAGAGAGGTAGAGACGGCGAGTGGGTGGGTTGTAAGCGTTGTGTGTGCGTGTTAGTGTATGGGTCGATGTTTGGGTTTGGGTTGGGGTGGGTGGTTTGGTGGGCGGATAGACGAGGTAGCTAAATGGCGTTGTGTGCTAGCATGCATGCGAATGAGAGTGCATGTGTTCGTGTATATACGCAATACACACGCACGCACGCACGTACGCACGAACGCACGCACACACGCACGCACGCACGCACGCACGCACGCACGCACGCACGCAAACACACACACACACACACGTACGCACACCCAAGTGCTTGTGACGCCTTGCGTACCCTTGCGTATGTGTGCTTGTCTGCGCGCGTCCGAGTCTGGCGTGCATTTGGGCAAATATGTAAGTTGGGTACCTGTGTGCGCATGGGTGTACCTAACAATTAACACTTTCAGTTAGCTGACTATTGGCAGTCCAAAAAACATCATTCCTGGACAAACTTATTCAACCATGGCACCTTCGACTAGCTAATAGTGAACTATATTCAAATATAGTGAACGCATGCCGACGCTCGTTCCATTATCATAATCCAACTTCTGCAATCCAGCTAATCGCTTAGTTCAAAACCCATGGACGCTTCACCTAGCCAGGCCACAAAGCTGTCAATTACTGCAATATGTTTGATTAAATTTCTTCAATCGATTAAATTGCTTTGGCGAGACATGAGATAATAGTAACCAATATAGGCTTATACATATCGTTACCGACCACCTCGTGGCATACTAACAGTGACTAATTACTCCAGGCATTGCATAAACCAATACAAGCCAGTTCTAGT
Organism: Chaetoderma sp. LZ-2023a; assembly: GCA_034401795.1. Taxonomy (NCBI): domain Eukaryota; kingdom Metazoa; phylum Mollusca; class Caudofoveata; order Chaetodermatida; family Chaetodermatidae; genus Chaetoderma; species Chaetoderma sp. LZ-2023a. The sequence continues at coordinate 73,568,780 of CM067373.1, forward strand.
GTGAATCGTCGGATGGTCAGCGTTTCGGGAGGGAGGGGCGTTGCTTTACCTGTGTTGGGAGAACACCGTCCAGCCGACCATTGGCTTAATTTCCCAAATCAAACATTCTCTCGATCTGTTTCCCGCCGATAATATTGTTTGCTGATGCAGCTGCTATCAAGAAAAAACTTATCAATCGATGACCATTGTCCAGGACGTATGCGGGGACACGGTCTGAGCCAAAATAGTATATGAAAGCATGATTTTGGCTTCAGCTGCTTCAATCATACACCCTGTGTATCTAAGTTCCAACACACGCAAATACAGAGGAAAGCTGTTGAATTTTCTGAAACCATATTGACTGCATAGTCGGCGACGGTTTCCAGTCAATTTGGTTTTAATATATTCAACTCAATGTTTTTACACTGCCAATAACCTTTTTATCTGTTCACTAGTATAACATGGGTTGGCTGATTTGAAATACGTTTTCAGACCTAATTATTAAGAGAAAATTATTTTAAAATGAACTAATTTAATAAATAAATTATAACTTGTATATTTTCAACAGATTTTAGCGGGTTTTTTTAGGAGAATCATTTAACTTATACAATCTACCGTGTTAAAAGATGTTGGTATTGCCATTATCCAACCTAAAGCTAATGCTTGTGCTAAGGAAGTCTATCCAGACTGGTGAAAAAAAATTCAAGTTGGTCCGCATTTAGTGCAATAAGTTATTGGCCTAATACGCCTCAATCCATCAGTATATTCTTTAGAATTTCCGTATTCCAATGACTATCTTGGTTGTATTTCAATAATTGCTGGCACCTTATATTCTGTGTACGAAACCTTAAGAATCTGAGATTATGCTATACGACTAGGCAGCACACAGAGTACACCATTAATCAAAAAGAAAAACCCTGAAGTAATGAAGATTTATTCACATAATTATGGTAAAATAATGACATACATACCTTCTCTGACATGTGTGACAGCGAATACATCAGACGCCACTAATATACAAGTCTCTGGAGTAGTGGTACATAGGGATCAACCATTTAAAGGCCAGATTTGTTTCTGAAAATCAAATATGTGTTTATTAAATGCCGATTTGCAGGCCAAGAGAATACTTTTTTGAACACTTACTACTTAAATGACATTTAAGTGGTAACTTTTCAAAAGTAGTATTTTCTTTGCCTGCAAATGACCATCCTCAGGCCTACTGAAGAGGCTGGTTTTGCTCGGATTCGGAAAGAAATGGGTAAATAACAATACCACTAGAACAAATTGAGGAATCCATTTCTACCACTTTATATATTTGTATCTTTTTGTATCTGGTTCTATTTACGCTCTACACCAAACAGCTAGGATCCGTTATCGATTCTCATAGTTTGTGTCACCATTTTTACGCGGATGACACGCAGCTCATTAATACATTTCCTCCTCCAGCGGCATCTGCATCTCTAGCAACCAAACAGCTAACAGATTGTTGTGCGGACATAAAAGCATGGATGACAACCAACATGCTAAAGCTGAACGAAGAAAAGACTGAATGTATGTTGGTGGGTCCATCTATCAGACGAGACAAAACAGAACTAAGTAGTCTAGTCATTGGTACAAATATAATTCCGATCTCCAACACGGTTAAAGACCTCGGCGTGATACTGGATAGCGAGTTGTGCATGGATAAACATATAAACTATCTGCGCAGAGTGTGCTTTTTGCAGCTGCGGAACATTGCACACATCAGGAATTATCTTACCACAGAGGCTACCACAAAATTAGTGATCATGACGGTAATGTCTAGGTTGGACTACTGCAATAGTCTCTGTATTGGTATGGCAAAAGAAAACATCCACAAGCTCCAAACTATTCAGAATACAGCAGCACGAATAATCTCACGCCAGGCAAAAGATGCACACATCACTCCGATTCTCCATAAGCTTCACTGGTTGCCAATTGCTCAACGTATCCAATTTAAAATCCTCTGTCTAGCTTACCAGTGTGTCTCAGGAACTGCACCTACATACCTTTCTGCATTAGTCGAGCCATACCAACCAACCCGGTCACTTAGATCCCTAAACAAGCAAATGCTCAAAATCCCAAAATACAAAATGAATTCATACGGCTTTAGAACATTTTCTTTCTCGGCCGCCACTGAATGGAACAACCTCCCTATTCATCTAAAATTGTCAAAAAATCTTACAACATTCAAATCAAATCTTAAAACTCATCTCTTTAAACAAGCGTACCAGAATTTAAATTAATGTTTATATTATCATTTCATTGTCTTGCGCTACGAGCATGCTTGCGTGGAGTTTGGCGCGTTATAAATTCACTTATTATTATTATCTATCTGTTACGCATGTTGGGATCTATTCAAAACATTGCTACCTGAATTCTCAAAAGCAAAATTTCAAAGGGTGTATATGTTGCTTTGCTATGGTGTAATCTAGCAATGGCCACATTATCCACAACCTCATTCTCTCACTGTGGATTATTTTGTTAACGCGTAAATAAATTGCTTATCGTTAGATTGATGGTTGACACAATTGGAATGTACACATACTATGAATGAATGACGCTTACTTGATCTGGTTTTCCACTATAATTTCACCTCCCAGCGAATTAAGACATTTTATATGCGTATACTGCAGTCTGGTTGATGGGTAATTTTACTGGTTTTTAGATCAACAGCAGATTGGGGAAGATCACCGCAATCAGTATTGTCATACTGCAGTGTCGGGTTCAGAGGTATGTATGTACGGTCGGAGCGTGGCGATTACCCCAACCCCAATGATGGCTCGTGGCTATATTTCCCCCTATTACATTATATGTAGGTGCTCAATCAATGGATGGATCTGATTTGTCGTTCAATCATAAGACACCAAAACCAATTACACCATAGGTAGGCCAACGTCATAATCAAAATGCGTAATGAATGAACATTGAATAGTCCATACAGTGTACACTTGCATATCTTTACTATTTAATTGAACGTATGTTGAATATGTTGAAACTAACTTAACTGACCATAGGCAGCAACATCATCAAGTTAAATTAGTTTCAAGATATTCAACAGCTTACCTGTACAGTTACCTTGCTATTGCGATTCTATGAATTCATGTATTGATTGATCCAACCACTGACAACGCGGGGCAGGACATGGCTCGAAATGAGCGGGCATATCTAGAAATGTGTGTGGTATAGTTAGAAATGAGCGGGCATAGCTAGATAGGAGCTCGACATAGCTAGAAATGAGTGGGTCATAGGTAGAAATGTATTCCTCTACCAGCAGTCAAACTCATCTTTTCTTGGACAAACTCGTCCAACTATGGTGCCTTCGATTGGCAAATAGTGGACTATATTTAATTATAGTTTTATGTCGACCAAGTCCTACGTCCGTGGTCTAAGTAAGCATGTTCATAATCAAAGCAATTCCAGAATCCAGTCAGACAGCCAGACCCCAGAGCCGTCAATTAATGCAACATGTTTGGTTAACTTTCTTCAATCGGCTAAATTGCTCCGGCGAAACAAGGCATGATATATACACACTCAAGCCAGTTCCAGTTTAATTTGTCGGGTGGTCGAATTTTCGGGAGGGAGGTGTCTGGATTGAGTTCTTTCCTAAGAAAACCGTCCAGTCAATGCGACTCTTGGCTTAATTTCCAGAGTCAAACATGCTCTCCATCTCTTTAACGCCGATAACGTTGTTTGCCGATACAGCTGCTATCAAGCACCGCTCAACAATCGATGACCTTTCTCCCTGGTTTATGTGGGGACATGGTCTGAGTCAAAACTGCGATTTGAAATCATGGTTGTCTTCAGCTCGTTCAATTATACACTCTGTGTATCTAAGTTCGATCACAAGCAAAATCCGCGCCTCTTCGGCTATATACTATATGCACCTAAGTTGCTACATACGCACATATAAGGGAAAACTGTTGAATATTCTGAAGCCATATTAACCGAAAGCTAATGCTGACAGTGTTATCATTGGCTTCGAGACAACTTAGTTTCAAAAGATTCTAGACAACGAGTTTACACTGCCAATAGCCTTTCTATTTATTTCTTGGTGTCTTAAGAATCAATTATTAAAAAATTAACTAATTAAATAAAAAGGTAACATGTACATTTTCAACAAATTTGTAAAGCGCTGGTGAGGACAATCCTTTAACTTATATAATATGTCATGCTGAAAGGTTTCGTTATGCTGACGCGATTGCGCAGAGATTGGGGGAAATTTTTCTATAATTATTTCGTATTTAGTGTAATAAGTTCCTGAACAAATAAGGCCCAATCCATTAGTATGTTCGCCATAAGTTCAATATTTCAATTATGTTGTACTGCACTGATTGTTGACGCCTAATGCTCTATGCCAATTTTCAATTAAATTCAATTTATATACACCAACGTTACAAAGTGGCATTATGGTGAATAGTGAATTTATGGAATTTACAGGTTAAAGTAGAAAAACATCGTTTATAAGCAAAAGCCCGTTGCACGTCAGTATTTAGCCAATGAATCTATGAGATATTCAAGAAATTTAGTAATTTAGTGCACTAACGTACCTGGCAGAATAAGGCTCAATCCATTAGCTTGTTCTACAGAATTTCACTAATCATTGTATTCCAATTATTTGTGACGTCTTATGCAATATGCTCAAAGTCCTAAGAAGCTGAGATTATGATAATCCCTTATAGCGCAAAACACAATGTGCGCCATTAATTAACACGAGAAATCCTGAACAAATAAAGAATTATTCACATAGTTATGGTAAAATGATGATGATATACAGATGTTCTCTGACATGTTTGGCATCGAATACATCAAACGGCACGAATGTACACGGCTCTGGAATTGTCTGGCATGGTAATTAAATGACAACGTTAGCAGAACAAATTTAGGGTTACATATCTAGCTATACAGCGTCCATTGTTATCTCTGCTCCGCCCACTATGTTACGCGTACTGGCATCGATTCGAAACTTTGAATCCTGAATTACCAGGATCTATGCTTTAATCCTCTTGTGTCAACAGCGCCCCAAAGCGTAACATACTAGTTATATCAATTACCCGGTTTATTGGCAAACATTTCTCATGTATTTTTAATTTTAGAAGACTATTTTTTATAAATTTAACATTGGAATTTTGGCCGGCTTGACCATCAACATGTTAATGTTAAAGAAAATGTAAGGTTTTGTTTAGCCTGTGTGCATTTGAGGGCCAAGAGAAGATTATTTTTGAAAATTTACTACTGGTATGACTGGCTAGGTTACCGAGCCAGGCATTCTAGTAGTAAATATTAAAAAATACTCTTCTCCTGGCCTACAAATAGACATGCCTTAAGCCCACTACATAGCTGATTTTGGTTTGTTTGCACTAGGCGGTTTGAAGTTTAAAGTGTTAAGTTGACGCAAGAAGGGCGAAATACATGCAAGTTGTTGACTATTTTGAAAATAATGGCAGCACCAGCTCCTGTTTTACTTACTTTCAAAATATTCCACAGAATGCTTATTAAATTGCAAATTCAAATACAATGTGTACGCTTCGTGACATATTCAAAGACGATAAAATCTCCAATGGAAAACCTGACTTGAGATGACAAAACCTGTATTGTATGCTAAAATAGGTACGATGCTTTTGAAAACGACATCATCTATGTCCACAGGCACCATGGGAAAAATGTAAATATCAGCGCCATAGATTATAAAATAAGATCACAAAATTATGATCCAGCTGTGAACATGAGCCGAAGATAACATAGCTGATGTTTCTCTTGAGCAACGTGATTGAAAGGCAATATCTTTTAGAAGAATCTGTCTGGAGTTGAAGTCATGGCCGAAGCACATGTTTCTTTGAATTTGTAATACATATCAGCAGCATGACCATTAATGCGAATAATCAACGGCATTACAGCTCAATAAATATAGTGATAGATATCTAGCTATGTCTCGCCAAGTTCTCGGCTAAGTTCTTTTCACATTTTACTTGTGTTGAAATCAATTTGACACCTTGAAACACGACGTGCTTTATCGCAGGATAACGTGTAAGCTGTTGAATATTTTGAAACTAGTTTGGCCGGGAGCTGTTGGTGCCTAATTTCAACAAAGTCATACAATTGCTACAGTTTCGTGACTAAGTTTGAAATGCGTTTCGTGACGGAGCTGTCTCATTTTGATTGGGACGTCAGCTAAATTGTGATGTAATTAAGAATTACGTCAGCTTCTTGAGTATCAGATCACATCTATATAATGGCAGGCTATTGTTGTTGATCCATCGGTCATGCTGCAATATCAATAGTGAGTCCAAGTATGGTGCAATATCTCAATAAACTAAACTAGGCGACTATAACATGTCCAAACTGTTGCCCGGTGTCTTTGTTCAAGGCAACCAGAATAGCGGCTCCGTACCCCTACCCAGAGATGGATATCACTGCAGGAATTAGGCCAGGAAGGAAGAAAACGAAAGTATTTCAACCTTCCATGTGAAAGTTAATTTTTATGAAAGTAGCTCAACTCCTTTTCGGCAAATAAACAGAGAGACATCTGCACTCTTCAATGCGGGTGGCACCTTCAGGGATATGAATGGCACGTATACAGGAAGGATGATTTACGCAGTCTACACCATTTTCCTTTATTCTAGATACATCACAATCCTCTCCTGTTGGAACCAATCTGTCACGCAAGTATATATGATGTATGATTACTGTATTCTGCGGTTGTAGTGGTAGAAACCTTCTACAGCTGCAATCAGTCCTTCTTCGTTTTGCCCACTGTATCTTGGCCTCAGTCGAATCCTTAACTTCCTCAAGTCCTGCTTTCTTGAGGTCACCTCGTAGCACGCTTAGCAGATGTATGCAATGATGTCCTCTTCTGGCTTTCTATTTAATGGCTCTAAGGAGGGCGAATTCCAAGTCTCTCTGTGCTAGCGTCTCCTCTGGCATCCTTAGCACATGGCCAACCATGGTCCATCTTTGCTGGGTGATCTTTATAGACAGCGGCGACGTATTACACAGCTTGTATAGTGCATCGTTGGAAAGTATACTGTCTGGCCATCGGTGTCCAGTGATGGCGCGTAGGTGTATGCGGTGGCAGGCATCTAGTTTGTCTAGAGCTGCCTTTGGAGCTGCCCAGTTGTTACAGTTATACAGCATCAAGAATACGCAGGTTGCATTGTATAAACGTAGCCTTTTTGTCAAGGGCATTTTTGATCTACGAATCCATAGCTTCCGGAAGGACTGGGAAGCTATGTTCCCCATGAGGCAGCGTGCATCAATGTCAGAAGTACCGCAAAGCAGTGCGCCCATGATTTCGCAAGTATAGGACGTCATATTTCATTGCATCACATGTAGCCTGACGCCACATTCATAATGTTCAATGAATGACGTATCTGCCTCCGTCATGCAAATTGAATAGTAGTGTATGGTTTTACTATTTAATGAACATTCTGTCGCATAAACAGCAACAGCACACAGTTAAATTATTTTCAAAATATTCAACAGCTTACCTGTATAACAACCATGAAAATGAGATTCTAAGAATGCATGGTTCAAAGTATATAAATCAATCTGACATGCACAAAATGTAGGCGGAGCTTAAATAGAAATGGGCTGGATAGAACAAGAAATGGATCGCTCAATTGAATTAGCATTATGTAGCTTCCTCCCGCGGTGAAGTTCAACATTGATTAGATGAAAGATTTCCAAAGACGATACTATGTTTTATTCGTACAATATCCTATATCTCCTTATTGCTAATGCCATAAACGAGACAACATATATAATTTAAATCACAGTTTTTAGGTCCAGGATTATCATGATGAAGGCACAAACTGTTTGAAAGGATGCTGCCAGATGCCTATCATCAGATACTAAGTATGAACTCTATGGATCGCATTTGCGCAACCTATATGCGCAAAACCTACAGATTCCGGCTTCTTATCTTATGGATTATTCAAATTGCTCAAGGAAGCAAAATAGCCACAGTCTCAGAACATAGATGATGTCTTCCTCAAGCAGAGTTTATCCCAGAACATAGAAGCCAATAGCATGTCAATACTCACGCCTTCAAACTCATTAGTTTGTCAATTGTCCCGCATGTAGCAGAAAGTACTAACGAAACTCGTATATGGCCGGTAGCGTAATTGCAAGGTGTATCAGCCTAATCTGCCACAATAGAAGTCAACTGCTATAGTTAAACACTGACTCATTCAAGTCCAGCAAAATACTACGAGAAATAATGGGTGAAGCTCGTGTGAGTTATCTAGAAAGATATGTATACTTGATACGCCGTGTCAGAGTGACCTTGTGCGTGACCATATATATGTTTAGAAATAGAGAAATGACTGCTGACATTTCGCTATTTACCTTAAGAGAACCAGCCGATTTGTGGCAATGGTAATAAATACAAATAGAGAATTGTCTATTGACATCGCACGCATGTGTAAGCGTCACTCTTGCCAAAAAATAGGATGGCAAATAATGATACCACACTTCACCGCATTCCAACTTAATATTTCAAATCAAAGCATTCTATATCCTCATCTCAAACCACACATAATTTTATGGCTGTAAATTTGTCTCAAACATATTGAAAGAAGATTTAGGTATCCTTACCTATACCGAAGCATGATTGAGCTACTGTTACAACGACTCTATTGAGTGTTGCATTTCGTGGGCGAGCCGATTAACGTATGACCATATAACAGCTATTTTAGGATGTTTGATGCCCAAAACTGTATATCAACGGCTTGCTGCAAACTAATTGACCAATTACTGTGCAACTCACAATAACTAAACTTAATGAGTAATTGGTATGCACAACGTATAGCCGCATACTGCTAATTTCTTCTCTCAAATAAAGACTGATATTAGTTGGCACAACTATCAATATATTAGCATTCTGTAAATATAGTAAACACGTTTAACCTAACACCCAGACAAGACACGAGAATAATCAAGTCTTAATGAAGTGCTTCAACAGGGAATTGTCCTTCCTGCAGACGTATATTCTGTTCACATTGGTACTATGCGTAAATTATTACACAACTTTCGAAAGGCAGCAACAGCACCCAGGCACATTAGTTTCAAAATAGTTAACAGCGTATCTGTATTGTGACCTTAATATCCTGATCCTGGGAAATTATGGTTCCATCGATCTCAACAAGGGTTAAGGGAATGGGATAGGGTGGACTGGATCTGAGCTAAAAATGGGCGGATCATAGCTAGAAATAGAACCCTCTATTGCTGCCTTGTTCCGTGCCATGGCGCAACTGACAAATTGAGGAGAGAGAGATTAATTAGGAGCTGGCGTGTAGCGATTATAAAAGGCAGGATCGACATTTTATCGGACACAATGGTCTACGATGACAGATCGCTGAGGAATTTTAGAAGTGCCGATTTTCGCTATTGTTAGATATCTGGGTTACCGACTGCATTCGTGCAATCTTATTTCAGGATCACGGAAGATGGACAACATATCCTGTCAGTTGATCAAGTCATGTTTTCCTAGACCCCTTTATGGGAATGAGAGGTGCTGTTGCCAGGATTACCTCGTGTATCAATCATCAATTAAAGTTGTCCATGTCCAAAGATATCGATATGCCCGTCTGATCGTCAGTACCTAGGGACGTTTTCAGGGTTGTTATGCCAGCAATAATATGCTGGCTTGGTGTAGCAGTACATCATCCGTCCACGTACTGCCGCTTATTAATATAACGTTGATATTTCTGAATTTTCATTTAGTCTGAATGCTGTTTCCATTTGTCGTGTTCTATTCCGATAATTGTCTCGGACTTTACGAAATGAAGTCATTTCTTCATCACTGTTTAAAATGGGAATCTGTTCTACTGGCCTGATTTCAAAATGGTGCTCAACTTGATGACCAGAAAGATGACATTGTTGAGCAATTAACGTGTCTGCTGAGGTGTTAATACCAGAAATGTGGTGTCTAGAACGAACATTAAATACATTTTTTTATTTTCACAACGAATTGTCCATGACAAAGTGCAGAATTGTTCAAATAGAATGCACGCTTAGAATCACAATGAATATTAGTCCGTATATGATATTTATGTTTAGTTTGAAAAATCAGCAATGTATGTTGATCTACGAATTATTTACTATGCATCTGTTTACCACATTTAAAAACCGATCCTTAACACATGATAATTTATTTTCTTTAATTTTGACATGTTAAAATTCTGGTCCGCTATGTACGTTTCAAACTCATTGGTGGTATCTCTTTTCACTTTTCGAGGAAAACGGCCCGATCAGCCTCGTGCTTTTGTACCATCGCAAGAATTGATCACGCAGCAATCAGATTTTGCATGTTTCTAGAGTTTCGAGAGAATCTGATCATTTGAGATTAGATGATACCTTTAAATGTGTGTGGAAGATGAACATATTCTTTTGGCGAAGTGGTTGACGTGAGTCTGTTGGCTTAAAGAACAATTTATATTCAAATTTTCCCGGATGATCAAATTGAGAACCCGTATAAGTCGGCACATGCCATCTAAGAAAACAATTGATGTTTCACTAATATTAGATTTAACTTGAATCTTGATTATTAAGAAAAAAAATAAAAGTACCAACGGTCTTCTTCTGAATGTTGCCAGATTATGAAAATTCCATTTAGATATCTTGAGGTAAACAAAGGCGTTTTGTTTGCTTTGTTCCTCCTCTTCTCACTTCGTAGCAGAAATGGTGGCAAAATTTGGGCTAAATCGTGTACTCCTCGGACACAGATTTTATGATGATTTTCGCCATGGAATTGGAAATCGTTTCCTTAATGACATAGATCTGGATCTGGAAATTTGCCAAAACCATTCTTAACAGCATTGGCCTGTGCATAGCTATCTATATTGGTGTCGATAGCATCTATGAGAATAAATATGCCTCTTTCGGAACTGTCAATTTGAACAATTTTGAAAGAAAGTGTTTTATGTTTTTGAGAAAGCTTTTGCGTCTATTACACATGGCATGATAGGTCGCCCATGTGGAGGTAATGCCAGGAACTGATTAGTTTATGGATTTTAGGCAAAATATAAAAGGAACGATTTTGAGGATCAGAGTCATATAGCTGATCACTTAACCATTTCCTATCGATGTATCTATCTGAATGCAATGAATTAATGATTTCATTGAAATTTAGTTGTTTTTAAAGACCAAATTAAGCTTTCTGTAATGCGTTGCATTACTTTCCGCCTCGCGGATGCTGCTTTCTCTAGACATAATTACTGTTACTGTACCTTTATCAACTGGTTTTACAATAACATTCTGATTTTTAAGGCAAGTTGTTGATAGCATGTCGCTCGAAGATGAAAGGTTTTGCTTATTGTTTGTAACTGGCTAGATCAGGACCCGAATCTATGGTGGCCTTACTATTGTCACCACATACCCTATCTGGCCGCTCCTACCCTGCATTTCCAATTAATTGTTTTGATTCTCCATTTAAGTTTCGAATATGATGGACTGTTATTAAGGAATGACCAAAATTTGCAATTTCTGGAGGATCAAACCGCGAGTTTCCAATAGTCGGCTTTGCCTCGCCAGTTAACATTTAAAAATATGAATTCTTGTTATTGACTGACCAAAATTACCAAGTTAAATAAATCCTGTGTCCAGGAGAAAATTTAACGCAGTTGTTGGTTTTGATAGGAGATCATAGTCGCCTGATAATAGACATGGTTTGTATCTAATCATATGCTAGGGGAGTTAATTTAAACCGAGTACAGGCAGCCAATGGTTGTAAATATAATTTGCTGTTGCCTTAGTCCTGAGCTGTGCTAATATGGAACCATGGTAGAACTCAATCTGAATGGCAAGATGAGCATCTACATCAATTCGGGATAGATTGGAGGACTCTATAATCAGGATCGTTTTATGATCTTGACGATCCGCCACACTCCTTTCCTCTGAGATTGGTGATGATACCTAGCAGACTTCCAATCAAACAGGTCACAAGACTCATTATCTTGAAAATGGAGAGGAAGCAGACACAACTGGAGGGCAGCGGACTATGCAGGAAGAGTAGAGAAGGGAGGTGCATAGGAGGAGCAGCAGGAGGATGAATAGAGGAGAGTTAATCCTAGGAGAAGATCGAGCTCGAAGAACAGGCGGCAGGATGGAGAGCGAAACTCGTGGAAGAGCGTGACAAGCAGGAGAAGAGACAGGAAATTATATTTAACAGAACTGTTACTACGTGGGGGGTTGGCAGAAGAAGAAGTAGTAACAACACAAGAACTACGCACTGGGGGGAGGGGAGAATCGATCTTTGGTGGAGCCGGTCAAGAAACCGTTGCATCATCTACACCAGCTGCTGGTATTGGTGCTGTATACAGATCCGTTCAGAGGTGATGGTTGAAGGTGGGAAGTTGCTCGCTCACCCACCTGACGACCAGAACCGTATGCTATGCGACCAACGATGTTCTGATCTGATGTGTAATCGTTCATGCAACATATGAAACACGTCTATAACGCATGCCGTCATTTCTGGTCACATATTAATGAATCTTATAGGTGGGTGGATCTAATTGTACACAAGACCACTCATCTTGTTGAACTACCATCCTTTGCGTACACGTTACGTACGACGTCATCTACACATCTATATCTATCATAATATTTAGATAAATGTGTACACGTCACGTATATCCAGCACGCTGACTGGCTGGTTCAACTGAATCTCATTGGCTGAAGCAGCCACGTTATGACGTTGCAGAGAGTATAAAAGGGAATGATTTCACAAATCGAGAGTGTCGTCGGCCGGTGGCCGACCAGTGAGGAGCTGCCCAAGCACGGGATCCTGACTGAACAACTGGAGCGCCGAAGACGGAATTCAGCATCATCTCGGTACATCAGCTTGGAGCACAACCGTTTTCGGGCCACCGCACTGTGAATAAGATCATCATAGTTTAATCTTGTCTTGTTTAATTAATAATTGAATAGGTACTATTTTACGGTGGACCTTTAAGGTCCAGTTATGTAATTCTACATGACGTAGAGCCAGCGGTGCTCCTCGGTGGATAACTCACCGGATATGTCAGGCACGCCGAAAAGTGGATATTCAACCACCACTCTGCCTATCATGTGTAATGGTTTAACGTTTTGACCGCAGCCAAGTAAACTTTGCTCGTTGCGCCACAAGAGCTATTTGACGCAACCCGTACTGTTAAGCTTAAATATGTACATCCTAATTACAACTGTATCAATAACCCTCTCTGTTAATTGGTTATCTTAACGTTGCAACTTACCGTTGTTATAAGAGCAACTTGCATAACTACAGTATTATTGTGTAGAACGTACTACTTGTCCTGTAGACTTTACTTATAACTATGTTATACTGTCCTGAGATCACACCGTTACCGTCCTGGACCAACATACAGGAACTCTGTCTTGCGGAGCATCAGCATACGGAGACAACATCCAGCTTCCAGACAACGTGTCGACTCGCATCACAAGAATCCTGACGTCTCAATTTCAGTGATATAATAGCCCGCAACTAAGAATGGCTACTCGGTATTCAAGTAACTATACATGATATATTCTTTAATTATGGTATTTTCCTCTGTAAAAGGTACCGATGGCTAACAGACACCTTCACGGTCTTAGGACCGCAATTTATAAGTTCTTAAACTAGTATCGTATACAATTACATATTTAATTATTCCTCAGTCATTCGTTTATTTATTCTGTAATCACCGTATTTTCCTCTGTAAAAGGTAACCGATGACTAACAGGTACCTTCACGGTCTTATGACCGCAATTTATAAGTTCTAATTTATCGTCTATAATTACATATTTAATTATTCCCCAGTCATTCGTTTGCCCATACTGTAATCACTATATTTTCCTCTGTAAAAGGTACCGATGACTAACAGGCACATTCACGGTCTTAGGACCGCAATTTATAAGTTCTTACATTATTATCGTCTATAATTGTATCTTTAATTATTCTTCAGTCTTCTTCTTTTCGATCGCTGGTATCACACTTGGAGAGCCGTTCTCAAGAGGAAATCTGGGGTTTTCTGCAGTACTTCCACAGGCACATACAGCTTTTCAAGAAAAGAGGTTGACAAAGGCCAGATATCTTCTCTCAGCAGCTGATACGTACTGCAACATTGAAGTATGTGCTCTGTGGTCTGTTCTGCTTCTACACAAGGACAAACGGGCGATGTCGTAAGGTGGAACCGCCTGTACATGTGTTGGTTTAGTCTGTTGTGTCCAGTTCTGAGACGAAAAATGGTCACTTGCACTGGCCTAGAGAGATGATGGTAGGCATCTTCTGATTGAGGTGTTCTATAGAGTGACTTGATGATAGTCTTCATCTCTGTATGGGTAACCATGTTTTCTGTCTGATTCTCTTCTGCACCCACCTTTGCCGTCTTGTCTGTTTCCGAGTTTCCTTGGACTCCACAGTGTGAGGGGGATCCACTGCAATGCTAACCGAAAGCATTTGATGGTTTGTAGTGCTTCTTCAAGTTGTGGCAGCTTACCTTTGGTGATAGCCTCAAGGGCGGAGCTGGCATCAGATAAAAAGACAATCTGTGCAATAGGGTCTGCTGTTCTGCTGATGGTATTAGCTGCATAAACCAGTGCTTCGACTTCAGCTCTGTAGTTTGTGCAGTGTGTGCCTGTCGGTATAGCAGCTGACTCATGTTGTCCGTTTGGATACTGTATGTGCAGTCCAGCACCTCCGCTCCTAATTGCATCTTTGGCTGATCCATCTGTGTAGATCCTTATCCATGTCTCCTGAGGGTACAGTTCTTCCTGCATGGCTAGGGTCAGGGCCTTCTTGCTCACATCACTGTGTTCATCTTTGGTTGTGAGATGAGGTACTGTGGTACGGATAGCTATGGCCTCTAGTTTGTTTTCCCAGGGTGGAGGATCAAGTGTGTGGTTTAGGTCTTCTTGTGCTGGCAACATTTCTTGGTGTTTCCTAGGAGTGCTTTTGTCTCTTTCACAAAACTTGATCTTTTAAGTCTTCCTGATGACAGCTGTGCTTGCCTGATCTTCATCGGGTGGTTGTTGAACGATTTGAACTTTGCAATTGGATCATTTTTTGCTTTCTCTTCCTATGCTAAGTGGGGGGATGCCTGCTGTCTGCTCCATTTTTTCCATTGGTGTTGATCTCATTCCACCAGTGATGGATGCGCTGTGCCTGGTTTTGTACTCTGTCGAGGCTCTGTTGATGAGATTTAGCTGCTGTCATCCATGAGCTGGATCCATACTCAAGGTGTGGTCGTACGGCACCTAGGTAGATGGTCTTGAGGATCCTTTCATTGGCACCCCACTTTGTTCCTGCCAGCTTCCTCATGATGTTTAGCTTTCTTCTGGCCTTTGCATCTGTGCAATTTATAGGTTCTTAAACTATTATCGTCTATAATTATATCCTTAATTATTCCTCAGTCATTCGTTTACTTATTCTGTAATCACAGTACTTTCCTCTCTAAAAGGTACCGATGATTAACAGGTACCGTCACGGTCTTGGGACAGTAATTTATAAGCTCTTAATTATTACTTTCTATAGTTATCCTTATTTACTGAAAGGTGGTTTAACTAACTGCACCGTATTATGTCTGTCAACCTGTATTATAGCTGTTCTAATCAATTCACGTACTGTCACCGTTCTGTATTTGGTTAGTATATGGCAAGTAGCCATCAGTTGATATGTTTTGTTTATTTATAGAAAACCTAAGACCACAGTGCATTTAGGATATACTATATAGCAACATTTATATATGCATCACATTTTCCCTCCACCGTCATGTTTCACTCAGGTCGCTGTCCGAGCTATTAACTCTGTTTAGCCCGTCATGCTACCGACTAACCATTTTATTCAGCTCGATAGGATAGGTTTAATATCATTAGAGACAATTTCTTCGTTAGGAGACATATAGTGTACGCCTCTTTTCCGGTTGGTACGGTAATCTAGCCCCGTACACCGGCAAGTTTGTGTTAGATTGGCCAGAATACCTATAGGGCCTCATACTTATAAAGTTATTGTCTCTCTTCATGTTCCACTAAGACTTATGGCTTCTTAATTGTCTGGATGTCCCTACCCACACCGTGGACTGATCCGACCCTGGGAAACCATTGAAGGTTTCCGAGCGGTGATGGCCGAGGTGCGTTGTTACATACACCTTCCCTGTATCTTAGGATACTTGTTAGTTAGCGTCATTGCCAATGTAGGAAACACTGAGAAAACATTATTATTATTATTATTATTATAATTATTATTATTATTATTATTATTATTATTATTATTATTTCTCTTTATGTCTGTTAAGATATATCTCCCGTACCGCAGTGCATATTTGGGCAGCTTGGATATAAACCTAATGTTAGGTCAATAACTTAGCTCCATAAGATGTGGTGACGGACGATATTTTCATCTCCACCGAATTCTGTACAAATGTCTGGACATGATATTAGTATCTGCCACGCCCTTGCGGGAAGGACATTTGCGGTAGCTATTCGTCTCTCTAATCCCCACCGTAACGACAGGTCAATTTGGAATAATCTGCCTGTGTAAAACGGTAATCATCGTCCTGTGATGTGTTATGTCGTTACTGGGCAAGGCATCCTGACTCTCGTCAGGCTCGGATGTTTTGCAATGTAACATGTACGCTCCCTGTATCCAAAGACAGGTAGGATTCCCGCCATTTTCCGCCTAAAATAGTTCGTGTCTCTAAAAGCTAATAGAGAGGTTAGGCTTAGAAGAAGGCCCGCATAAATAAAAGCGGCACCTACTAATTCAGCATCTTGGAACTACATAAGACGGTGACTTGGGAATCCTGTGGGAATCACCTGTCTCGTCTTCACGTAAAACAGCACGCAACACTTTTAGTTATTGTCTCACTAGGATGGGCTTTTCTTTACAGCACTTTTGGTTGAATAAAGTATGGCCCTTTTTGGCTCTCGCTGTCCCTCCGCTTCTGCGGTGGCAGCATTTTCCGGTGATGGAGGCACGCGCGAGGCACTTGCCTCTCGCAACGGTCCAGTGACGGCCGCCCGCGCGAGGCTACTAATTCTCACCCAAAGTTACAGCATCAGGAGTAATGCCCACGTGAGGCACAACGCCTCTTGCTACTCAGGATTTTGTTTCCCCTTTCCTTTTCAGCATAGATGTATACTAGCTTATCTGGACTGAAAAAGGCGAAAGAAGCTCAAATCTTTTTTTTAATCTGGAAAGTCAGAGACAATCTAAAAATGTTATAAATTAGTTGCTTGATTCATCAAACAATCCTGTTTCAAATCCTAAGCTAATTTTGCGTGAATTGGAGAATTTTTATTCTGTTTTATTTAAAAGAAAGACAGATTTTTCTAAACGTGAATTTTATAAAATTTTTAAACCTCTCACATTGCCCCAAATTAGAGAAGCTGATTTGATGAGTCTGAATACTCCTCTTGAAGTTGATGAATTTGATAAAGCCTTATCAAGTATGCAAGGGCATAAATCTCCTGGCTCGGATGGTTTATCCGCGGAATTTATAAATCTTTCTGGGAAGATATAAAAGAATATTATCTTTTGTCTATTAATGAGGCACTGGATGAAGGGGAATTGTCAGAGTCTCAAAAGAGGGGCGTTATTACTTTAATTCCCAAATCCTCAAAATTATAGGCCTATTACATTATTAAATATTGATTATAAAATTTGTGCAAAAGTTATAGCATGTAGGATTAAAGAAGTTATTGCACATATAATTCATCCTTCACAGACAGCCTGTATTAAGAATAGATTCATTGGCGAAAATTTAAGATTAATTTTAGATTGTTTAGAAGCAGATTTTTTACATGGTTATATCTGTATGCTGGACTTTGAAAAAGCCTTTGACTCAATAGAACATGAACATATGTATGAGTGTTTGAGAGCTTTTAATTTTGAGGAATCTTTCATAAACACGTTTGGAATTTTTTATACTAATTCCCAAAGCTGCGTCATGAATAATAAGGTTTCGTCAGGTTGGTTTCCTAATAAGAAGGGCATTAGGCAGGGATGCCCTCTTTCACCATACATTTTTATTATTTGTGCTGAAATAATCAAAAATAATTATAAAAATAAAACAAATATTGACTTTCTTATGATTAATGAACATTCTTTTCATGGAATTTATTATGTGGATGATTCTACTTTAATTTTAAAATATATCAACTCTATTCAAATAGCAATTGATTATTATCAGGAACAAACACCCGTTTCTGGACTCAAACTAAATATTGATAAATGTGCTGTGATTTCGTTTGGAAATGTTGATGCTAATATAGTTATGCCGTAAAATTTAAAAGTTGTTACTGTATATACATATTTAGGCATACTATTGAATGACAATGATAATTTCCAAAATGTTTTAGGAAAAATTAAGATCAGATTTGATATTTGTAGTCAGAGAAGTCTAACTATTTTTGAGCGCTCGATGCTTGTTAAAGCTGAAGGTATATCTCGACTTGTTCATTTGTTGTGTGTTTAGCCATTATCTGTTATTACAATGAAAAATGCTAATAAGCTTTTTTATAAATTCATTTGGGCGAGCAAATGTGAAAAAATCAAAAGAACACAACTAAATGCACCTATTAAAAATGGGGTTATTAATTCAATGGATTTAATATATATGAATGCATCTTTGAAGCTAGTTTGGTTAACCCGCCTTTTCTCCTCTTCTGATGGGCCATGGAAAATAATTCCAGAAATGTTGTTCAAAAGTATTGGAGGACTGACATTTCTGCTTCATTGTGAATTTGCTGTTAAGAAATTATCTATTGAAATTCCATCTTTTTACAAAGAATTATTAGAGATTTGGGTTAAATTTAAAATGGTAGCAGATGTAGATGTATTTGATGAAATTATTTGGAATAATAAAAGCGTTTTGATTAATAATAGATCGTGTTATATGTCATATTTGTTTGATGTAGGTATTATTTATATTAGAGATGTGTTTGATGACCATGGCGTCTTTCTGAATTATATTAAATTATGTCGTAAGTTACATAGGAAGGATGATTTCACTTTTAGAATATATGAACAGTTGAAGCGAGCGTGTTATAGGGCTGTAGGGTGCAATTTATTTAATAGGTTCCTTCCCAGACTCGACGTAAATATAAACCAAGTACCTTTATTTAATGGCATAAGTTTACACGATGGTGTCCAAAAATCCAAGACTTTTTATAGCAGTTTAATAGCTGCAAATATTGTGACCCCTGTGTCTAAGTTTTCTCTAAATTATCAAATGCCTAAACGTTTTAATGTGTGGTCGTTTTGTCACAAACTTCCTTTAGAATTTAAAATTAAACAGTTTCAATTTAAGTTATTGCACCATATATTGCCTTGTAGGAAGTTTTTATTTAAAATCATAATTGCTGATGATCCTTTTTGTAATAGATGTCAAAATGTTACTGAGGACATTATTCACTATATTTATAATTGCCCTATTATTCTTAATTTTTGGTATTCAATCTTTAATAGATTAAATAGGATTGAAAATGGGGTCAATTTTAGTGATATGGAGGAAATCGTAATTTTTGGATTTTATCCAGTATCTAAATATCCTCATATAAATTATTTATTATTATTAGTAAAGTTTTATATTTATAAATGTCATGTGACTGATAAATCTGTTTGTCTAGTTGAGTTCAGAATCGGTTTAAAGATGCAACTTCGGGTGATGGAGAGGGCATCTGCTAGGGCTAAGGTTGAAAGTTGTGCTTTAATTGGAAAAATGTATATAATCTATTATTTTCTGCATTATTAATATTTTCCATCTTTTTATGTTTAGTTTAGGGAGGGGGGTTGGGGGTGGGGGGGGGTATATTGATAATTAAGAAGTTGACATTGTATTTAATGTATGCATATGCACTGAATAAGTAGAAACCTTAATTATAAATCTTGAAAAAAAAAGAAGGTATACTAGCTTATATTAAGTTAATTAGTGATATCGTATGCCGGAGCCTCCCTTACCGCAGTCCCTCTGCGGACCTGCGGGTCTGTGTGGTACCTCCAGTGACTCCACGTTCAGAGGTCATAGGGCTGTCTCTATGTTATGTATTATCTGAATCTTATTGTATCCCACACACTTGTATGGTTTGTATAGATATATTTGATTATTTTATGATTTTTTGATTCAAATCTTGTAAGTCCATAGATCACGAAATTGCTATGGACAGGCATACCGGTGACACAAACTCTTGGGTGGACACTGTACAATTTAATGTTAGCGACGATGGTCGCACGGCCACACCGGAACGATTGAGTGCCACCAGCCTTAGGAGCGGCCGGTCTTTGTTTCATGCTGGTCAGCATCATCCGGAAACCATAACCCCGAGACTGGTAGCTAACCTGCAATGACCCGACGTGACCCAGCGAGGTACAAGTGGTGCCCGACGTGGGGCCCGAAGAACAACAACATTGTGCAGTGAACACACGCCTACACCATACAGCGAGCTACAATCTATCTCTCCATTCAGCGAGGACTCCCTCGATCAAGGGGTAGCCTCATACGATGGACGAAACGCTCGCATGCTCACCGACTATGTGCACAATTCTAGCAGTGCGGACTCACCGGCACCGCATCTACAACAGTTCTCGCCCATCAGTGAGGGGACATTCCGCGATGCCTCACAAGCGGGACGTGAATTTAGCACACTCTCAGACGTCCGCGATTGCCCAACGTTTTCAGAGCCGGACCGTGAACGATCTCGACGAAGACCCATATACGGGCAAACTTACTATCATTCTCACCACTTCTATTCACCCTCGTCATCAATAGGTGATATGTGGCAGGGTAATAATAATAATTACAATCCATTTAATGTACAACATCCTGCATTATACCCTCTAAATGTACCACCTTATTTTCAGGGGACATCACGTTATCAACGGGAGGAATCAGCACCTCCATTCCACAGATACATCAGTCACGCAACACACTACACCCTTCAGCCCACCGCACCGACACCCTATGAGGAGTGTTTAACACCGCAACAACAATATGAAGAACGACCGCTTTATCAACATACCTCACCACCTTCCCTCCATAGGCCAATACTGGTTTATGAACAAGTATCATGGAGGGCTTCAGCAGGTTTAATCATGCGGCCACATAGTTATAATGATTCCTATTATAATCAGTTTCCTCATCATCAACAGCAGTGCCGACGGGAAACACCGACACTATCACCACCATCACTCGCACGTCGGCCACCATCAGCTTTCTCATCAGTCTCCCGAGTACCACCACCGCCCAGATTTGCACCACTCTGTTCTTCCGGTAGGACTGGCCGGGTCATTCTTCCACCTGAATTTAGCGGGGAGAATGACTGGGCCAACTACAAAGTCCAGTTCGAAATAATTAGCCGAACAAACGGGTAGAACGAACATCAAATGGGAGAATATCTGGCTGCGAAGCTTTTAGGAAAAGCACTTCAAGTTCTCGTGGACCTCAGAACTGATTACACCCCTACCTACACACAACTAGAACAAGCGTCATCGGAACGATTCGGCGACACCGCCCTAGGCGAAATTAGCCTTCAGTTGAAAAATCTGTGTCGACGCACGGGAGAGACATTGCCGGAGTTAGCAAGTCACATCCCGCGACTAGTCACCCATGTATATCCAAGCACCAATATTAAAGGCATCACTCACCTACACCTAGACACATTCATCGATGCATTGAGCGGTGAACCTGCTCTCAAGGAGAAACTATTTCTCGCTGACCACGGTAGCTTATCACAATTAACGGCTACCGCGGTACGAATTGGAAGCTTCTTGGAGCAGGTAAAAGCAAATCGCCGCCAATTACACCCAATCAATGAGCTAGACGGTGCAAACATCGTCACATCATCTGATAACCGCGCAACACCCACCATGATATCAGCGACAGAAACAACTACACCACAGCAAGCACCGCACCCAAACCAATCCCACCCGAATCAGGCGCCTAGAGGAAGGGGGGGGGGCATGGCTACAGAGGAGGCCACAATGGGGCCCCTGGCCGTGGTAACCAGCAAAATAACAACAATCGAATCAACATGCACCAAAGGATAGACGAGATCAACAAACAGATCCCCGCACTCACTAATCTCGTCACAACACTCATCACTAACTTCGCCACTCCACACATTAGGACAACTAACACCACCAACACCGCACCACCACCGAACGCATCTTGCGAATGCGGTCAGCCAGAACATTGGAGGGAATGGTGCCCTAACCGACCTCCGTCTACCACACCTACTGCTGACCGCAGGACATCACCGCTTGACAAGCCGTTAAACCCATAAGGGCACCGATTGAAGAGTTACCGTGGTGCCTGTTCTTACAACCCAGCTCAACTGCGGCCGGCGTACAACAACGTCCGGTGTCCAATTATCACCATCAGGTATCAGCCTGTTAATGCACATCCATACGCACGGCTTCACATATGTTGGTGCCTACGATGCCACCCCCCTCTATGTCCACATATAACAAACCTTCTTTTCTGTGTAAAACGGCAGTGGTAGGTTGTAGCCCCTCCGCTGAAACAATGTTTCTGCAAGCACCACGTCCCACCACCAAGACACTGGATTCTCGTTGTCCCTTGGTGATATGCAACACACCGTCCTGCACAGCATCATCTCCCGCATCCACAGACAGCAGCAGTAAAGGAGAAACTATTCACTCCGCATCATGGATTCATAAACGACGACGTTGCCGGCGATATGAACGCACTCCACGACGTCAATGTTTCTTCTGTGCTTCTACTAAACATATAATGATGCATTGTAAGAAGTGGCTCGCTCGGGTAGCTCTCATCAGTGATCACGAGAATCCCATCCACACCGCTGTATACACGAACACTGCACATACAGAAATGGCAACAACTCCATCACCATTGCTACCACCAGCTCCGTCTTCACCAAAGCACTCACAGCAGCGGCGACGACGGACTGGCCCTTTCCTCACTCAGCCATATACAGCATTAAAGGAGGCCATCCAAAAGCTAACCGACTACATACAGAATGATTCCGTTCTGCGACGTCTTTCGTAGACAGCATCATTGGAGACTCTCCCGCAGGTACAGCACACAATCATCTACACAGGTGGCTGTCTGTTTAGCGGTATTTCCACCAGTACCACCGTTGACACTGGGGCCTCTATCACCGTTTTCAACAAGCGTTTATATGAGAGCATCCCACCTCATAAGAAGCCACCCCTTAGGCCTACACAGATCTATTTACAGACAGCTACGGGAGCCGATGTGCCCGTAGCTGGTGTAGTTAATCTTGTTATCCAAATAGAGGAGATGCAATTCATACAGCGAGTTGTTATCGCCTCTGTTCATAACGACGCCCTTCTTGGCTCTGATTTTCATAGTGCCAGCGAAGCCATCATACACTGCAAACAACTAGAACTCGACATACATGGCCGACGAATACCTCTTAGACCGGAGTCGTCATTATACGACACATGTGCGTTGATACTTTCGAGTACGGCCCAGGCCTTGGGTCAGTTACATTTAAATGTAACTAGTTACAGTTACAGTTACATTGGACTATGTCAGTTACAGTTACAGCTAAAGTTATATTGGTTGAGCAATGTAACTAGTTACATTTCAGTTACTTTGCATAATGTAACTACAGTTAAATTTCAGTTACATTAGTTACCTTGTCTGATAATTACTATGAAAAACTATGTGGACATGAAAGTCATACAAAGTGTAATGTAGTCAACCAATTTGAGATATATAGTAGGAACAAAATACCACTATAACAACTGATATAATATACTGACAGAACTGAATTTATTTCAGATATAAAATATAAAACCTGCTGAAATTTGTTCAATGAATTTGACTGAATTTTATTGTTGACATATGCAATAACAAATTTCATTGAATTTGTTTCCAAAATAATAAGATGCTTTCATTGTAAAAATGTGCATACATATTTTTTCCTCTGACCCTTTCAGGCATGCAAGCCAAATAACAAACATTACTTTTATTGTAAGAACTATTTGGCTGATGTTTTGAAACTAATTTGACTGAAAGGATTGATGGGTATCAATATTTTTCAGTGAAATTAGTTTCAGTATGGTCAACATATTATCCTTGGAGCATGGACTTTCTACAGTATGATGATCCACCATTTACCATGGGCAATATAGGTTTTCAGTGAAATTAGCTTCAAAATCTCCATCAGCTTTATTGTATGCGTAATTTAAAGTAGCAATTTAAATATGTCTGCTGAGTACTTTAGACAAATTTTACTTTCAAAAGATGTTGCTTCATATGGCAGAAACAGTTTTTTCAGGTCAAATTAGATTCAAAATATTCAACAGCTTTCCAGTACACTAGTTTCATTCCACAGCCTTTATAAATGTGTCTGCTATACCAAAATGGTTGATGGCTTGACCTTTATCAATAGCATTGTCCTTTTATCTTTATCACCACACATATGTGAATTGACCGTAGCTTGAGTATAGTTGCTGAGCAATGATGTCCTAAGCTGGCCTAATCAATAGTATATAAAGAAACGAACAGGACATGCTGTTAACACCTATTGTGGCAGATTTTACCTTTCTTTACAATTCAACATTTGCTTTTTTTAATCCTTATACCCTTTAACACTAAAGCTGGACACACAACTTTTGCAGTGGTGTTGAGAAATGTCCATTTCCAGATAAATATAGGATTACTTTTGAAAATTTACCACTGGAATGACTGGCTCAATAACCAAGTCAGTCATTCCAGTGGTAAATTTACAAAAATAATCTCATTGTCTACAAATGGATATTTACTATGAGAAAAATACAATTTTCTTTAACAAGTTTGAGCCTTAAAAGGTAATTTAATTCTCTAATGATTTGGTAAACAACCTGTGTCTATCGTAGCCTAATGTAAAAGCTGTATAAGAATTTGATTAAAGTTATCACTGCCTGATGTAGCAATAACATTCAGTCAGATTATCATATCTAACAAGCATATTTTAAGAATAATAGCATGTTGTGAATATCACATCCAGATATAGAATAACCCTTCAATGGTCAAGATTGGTCAAGAAAATCAAACCTTTGGCCTAGCAAATCTATTTTGCAGGCTACAGGATTAATATTTGAACATTTACCACTGGAATGACTGGCCTAATATTCATGCCAATTATTCCAATGGTAAATTTCAAAAATAAATATCCCTGATACCTGGAAATAAAGTTGCTGCCCAAAGCATCAACATCTTCCAGTCAATTGAATTGTAACTGAATTGTAACTGAAAAGTAACTGGAATTTCAGTTACTTTTGCAATGTAACTGGTTACATTTCAGTTACTGTAACTGAAAAAATTCTTCAGCTACAAGTTACTTCAGTTACATGAAAAATGTAACTAAGTTACATACAGTCAGTTACAGTTACAAGTTACAGTTACCCCAGCCCTGGTACGGCCACCATTGAGCCGGGACAAGAACAAATCTTATGGGCCACCGCACCATAATTAGGAGACAACACACACATCACCATGCTGGAACCCGACCCCGATTACATGATCGCTTCACAATGCGCAAGTCCCTGTATGAGTGTGGACACCACCATCAAAGAACACATACCATTTCGTGTGTTCAATGGCACAGCGGACACTAAAACTCTTGGACCTGGATTCCGTTGTGGCCATTTGGTGGATGTGATTTCTCTGGAAACACCAACACTCCCCACTGCACCTACAGAAAGTAATGATGATATACTGGAACATCGTCATCATTTGTACTTACGTGCCACAGTAGGATTACAGCAATCTCAAAAACGACAAATACTGACTCTACTATATAAGTATCGTGATAGTTTTTCATCAGGAGACATGGATCTTGGAGAAACTCATCTTGTGCAGCATTCCATCGATATACAAAATAATCGCCCAGAGCGACAACTGGTATGACGTCTTCACATCCATAAGGAAGCGGAAGCACATCAACAAGTAAACGACATGTTGCGGACCGGTATTATAGAACCATCAGCATCTCCATGGGCCAGCCTCATAGTACTAGCAGGCAAAAAGGATGGAGCCTTGCGGTTTTGTATTGACTAACGCCGCCTTAATGATCTTAGCGTTAAGGACGCTTATCCCTTAACTAGGATCAATCAGGTCAGGGACTCCCTGTCCGGAGCCAAGTGGTTTTGTACACTTGATTTAGCTAGTGGTTACTGGCAAGTAGACATGGATGAGGCTGACATGGAAAATACCGCATTCATATATAGAGACAGCCTTTTTCAGTTCCGCAAGATGTCCTATGGCGTGTGCAATGCTCCTGGAACCTTTAAGCATCTCATCTCATTGAGCAGGTATGAACCACCCTGCAATGGGAACCCTGTATATGTTACATCGATGACATAATAGTTTTTGGACCTACGTTTGAGCAAATACTAACAAATTTGGACACTGTGCTATCAAGATTCCGCACGGCCAACTTAAAACTCAAAACCAAAGAAATGTCATCTCTTCACACAGACCGTCGCGTTCCTGGGACATGCCATATCCGGTGATGGAGTGGCTACTCAGCCATCGAAAAACAAAGCAATAGCAGAGTGGCCAACACCATCTGCAATCACAATGCTATCGCCGATACATCCGTCAGTTCAGTGAGATTGCTTCATCTCTATATAAGATCACCGAAAAAGATCGACCATTCGAGTGGATGAGTGAGTGTGAAGGTTCCTTCAGGGCGTTGAAGGAACTCTTGACGACCGCTCCAATTCTTGCTCATCCTAATCCAAACCTCAATTTCATCTTGGACACTGACGTGTCAGCTTAAGCTATTGGCGCGGTTCTATCTCAGGTCACAGAGGATGGAACGGAGGAGGCATTGGGGTATGGTTCGCGTACATTGAATAAAACGGGAAAAAATACGCAACCACGAAGCGAAAACTACTTGCGGCCGTACATTTCGTCAAATATTACTAACACTTCCTGTACGGCCGCCCATTTACACTCCACTCCATACATACCATAAACATATGGAGGGCCAGGTAGCAAGATGGCAGGAATCCCTGCAGGCCTTTAACTTCAATGTTGTTCACCGTCCCGGTAAATTGCATGGTAATGCCGATGCCCTCAGCAGAATTGGGCAAGGAGATGAACACCAACAGGCCGAAACCATGACACAATTTACCCAGCGATCTCCGGAGTTCCCCGAATTGCGGTGCACAGAGTGGAATCTGGAGAAAATTGCACATGACCAAGCAACCGATGCGCATACATGACATATATACGTGTGGATCCAGGAGGGGGTACGTCCTACCAAGGAATCTGTGACACCACTATCTCCAATGGCCAAATATTACTACCAATGGTATGAAGAATGTCATCAACAACAACGTTCTCTACACCAACAACCGTCTGGTAATCCCGGAAAGTTATTGGAATAATATATTACAACAACTACATGATAACACCGGGAATCTAGCCATGGAAAGAACCCGCATCAAACAGAGATTCCACTGGATCGGAATTCGCGATAGTGTGAAGGCATGGGTTGCCAAATGTATCCCATGCCAAAGGCGCGCTGTTGGCCTGCACCATTACGCACCCTTACAAGTAAAAATTGTTAGTGCTCCGTGGGAGCGAGTGGCTGTTGATGTGCTCGGACCCTTGAATACGATGGATGACGGAAACAAGTACATCCTCATATTACGAGATTATTTTACGAAATGGGTAGAAGCATTTGCTTTGCCGGACCAAGAGGCATCCAGTGTAGTGGAGGTCTTGGCAAGTAATGTATTCTGCCGTTTCGGTATGCCCTATGAATTGCACTCTGATCAAGGAAGTAATTTTGAGAGCCGGCTCATATCAGAGCTCCGCAAATTGTTTCACATCATCAAAACAATGACGACTCCATATCACCCACGCAGTGACGGGATGGTGGAGAGGTTCAATCGAACTCTCGCAAAGATGCTTACTAAAGAAACATGCCTTGATTGTGGAGATTGGGATTTACGACTCCCATACGTACTCATGGCTTACCGCACTTCAGTGCATTACAGCACCGGCTACACCCCTGCTCGGTTAATGTTAGGCCGTGAATTAGCCTTACCCCTGGAGTTGGCTATGCCCAGGACACCAGGAGAGAAAAATTCATCATCTCTCTATGTTGAACTCTTGCGGCAACGGATAGAACAGGCCCATGAGTTGGTGAGAGAAACTTTATCCACAGCACACCAGCGGAAAAAGACATGGCACGACCGGAGGGTGCATGGAAACTCATATGAAGCAGGATAAATGGTAAAACGTGCAAAGTAAACTGAGTTACCAGTGGAAAGGCCCCTATGTGGGAGTAGGTCAGACGTCGGACGTTACCTACCGTATCCGTGCTTCGGATGGCCTGACCTCAGTCATCCACTTCGATCGGCTTAAACCGTGTGTCAGTGATGACCCAGCACCAGAGCTTGTGCTGGGCATTTCTCGTGACACCGGTACCCAAACAGAAATTTCTATGGAAAGTAGTATTCCCACGATTAGCGCAGAACACCACGGTGCCAGTTCAGCCCGTCTTCTACCAAGCCAGAACACCGGTGAACAAGCAGCTAACGCCGAGGACGATGACAAGATATGTACTCGCCCTCTCCCTCATCAGCATGGGTTTACTCGATCTGGGAAGTCGTATTTGAAGAAGTTTTGGTTTGCTCAGTCCAAGGGACCAGATGGAAGGATTTTTCCACCGACCGCTTCCCACTCCCACTCACTTCACGCTATACCCCCATCAAATAGTTACCACAAGCGGAAGCTGAGGCTGACCCAAGCCATGCGTCCTGTGGGATAGAACATGTGATGAATAGTATGGAAGTGAAGAGGCTGGATGAAGCCTTGGCGTGTCTAGAACGGCAGAACTGTACAACAGGGTGTAACCGAGCATGCCCCGAAATCGTCAAACCAATCTCCAACCCAGCGACACCCATATCCACAGTCGCACCACTGCCATTTCACACTCCACTCGTCGTCTGTTGACCATCACTATTCAGATATGAGAGAGACTGCTGCTACAGAGAAGATGGCATCCGGCACCGCACCGACCAACAATACCCCCCCCCCCCGCAGTGGGCAGGGAAGTAGCCTGTTCAGCAGACTCTCGGCTCGAATTTTCCCTGTGTCTAAAAACTAAGACAAGCCACCAACCATCGTGTAACGGGAGATAACCACATCCCCGCGTCCATGGGCCACACTCTCCACAGGCCCACCATACTCCCCTGTGAGCAGTCAGGACATCACATCGCAGACAGAACGTCAATCACATACAGAACATACTTGCCTTCATGACTGGATACGTCAATTCATCTTTGCGCACACACCAACACATACTCGATTATACTCAACATAACGGAGGCTGTCATCACCAGCAACAATACCGTTTAACAGCACCTACGGTTTTAATTAAGCACCGTTAGAGACATAAAATATCCACAACAAATCCCTCCACACACGATGCGGGAGAAATATTCTCTCCCGCAAACCCGACTCACTGCAATAACAACAGACTCGGCATTCACCAGCGTGGAAAACTGGAATACGCCAACCATGCATAACATTAGCATCATACAGCAGCCCGGGATTCCCTACAACAGTTCACTATAGTTAACAACACCAGCCAATATTTCTCCCGCACACACCTTCTTATTCGGTTATGGGAGAACTGATCATGCGGATAGAGGGAATGCACCGCAGCCATCTACAGTACGCGCTCCTGGGGAACCTTCCACAAACCCCCCTGTCCCTCCCGGAAACGTCGTACAAAACAGCTAACGTTACTACACCTCATTCACACGTAATAACAGTCAATATTATTAAGAGAGCAAGATGCCCGCATTGTCGTCAGTCACGAGTAGGATTTTACTACCGAAAAGTTGAATTCTATAGTGGATTAATCAAAGTTACGACAGCATCCATCAGGTCATCTACGCTCTAAAGTAACTCTGTCCTGCCAACGGGCTGGCCATTACAGAGCAAAATACCAGCAGGTTCGATAAAATTGACACCGCACCACCACACTCCTTCCTCACCCCGCGGTAATAAAAACGTCACATTCTCATCACAGCGCAAGTATTACCTACAGATAACCAGCCACGTGTATCAATCAAAATCACCAACATGATAGAAACACAGACACTCAGGTTGACTGTATTAACAATCTCCATACGACGGCATTGTAATTGTAAATCTGTGGCACTCATATTTCCGAGCTGTAGTGTAATTATATATACATTAACATATCTGGTCTAGGTAGGGATGAGGCTATTTTTGCCCCATCGAGGAGAATGCTTGGCAGCCCACCCACTCAGAAAACACAGCTATCGTGACGGGATCAGTAACTTTGATACACCGCATGAATGGACCTGTTTAAACAACACATCAAATTACATACAACTTTACTGTTATATTTTGATTAAAAACACAACTGCTCTACCGTGTACACAGATCATTAGCGCATGGGGCGGTAAAGCGGCATACCAAATCTAACAGTATAATTGCAAGTTCCAGACCACAATCAACACAGGCTGAGAACTACCTATTACAGACAAACAGAAGACGCATGTATAAGAATTCACGCAATACAGGGACATTATTTCATAAAATGATAGAACATATATTTCCATTTCTCGCATCTACAAAGAATATACATCAGCAGTATTATTTCAGCCATTGGCATAAACAGCATCTAAGTCTTCGATCAACCACGTGTTTTCAAGAGCCACGTGACTTTTACTGCTATTTCCAGTAAATTGGATTAGTCACTTTAAACAAATGAGCCGCCCAAATACGCGCCTACCACCGCGTGATGGAGGAGTGGCAAGGGTGAGTCGGGGTAATTACCGCTAACGTGACCAGGCTCCCACACACCTCATCGGGTGCTGCAGCCTGAAATTAGAAGAGGCGAGTTTATAAGCATCCAATCTGAAAAACCGGGTCACACTAATTAAAAGGTGGGCTTCTACAGGAATAAGTAGTTCCCAGTTTTACGTTGATCGGAAACTTATATTTCAAGCAGAATGAAGACAAAGTTTATCCGGCAATATCCTTATAATTAAAAATACTCCCTGTATACGGAAGGAAATATTTATGTGACTACGGGAAAATAAGATTTGAAACTTTCCATGTAGGGCCTGACCAAATCACCCATACACTTTCAGGTGTGGTCATCCGCCTTCCCGTGACGTCACAAATCTGTATAAAAAGGATGTGCACGCTCTGAAACTTCGTCTTTCCGATCAATTGGACACAAGGGAAGATCACAGCGCTAGGCTACTTTCGTGTCTCAAACAAAATTCTGCTAAATCTTATTATTATTTCTTTATTATTATGTTAAGCTTGGAATAAGTAAAAAGTGTTAGATTATTAAAGTATAGGTTAGGTAACCCGCACCGTTACTGTGCAGAAGCAGCATGTCTCTCGAGCAGGATCTGGCACTCTCAGCCTCTGAAGAATCCTCATCATCAGTGCGAACAGAGAGGTTTTTCTGCAGCTTTCTGACGGACAACAGTGCGACCGTACCTTCACATGGAATACGGATAGAAAACTGCACGTCAATTTGGACCATCTGCTTCAGCACGTTTTCTGTGCCAGTTGCCAGTACCTGTTTTCTGCAATGCATTATGGTGTGACACATGCTATTAAATATAAGCACCATGTGTTAAAAGTGACATTAATCGCGGGTGGGTGGTGGGGGGAAGGGAAGAAAGTGAATACCCGGCAGTGTTAGCTGTTAAATTTGAACAGAGACTACCAGTAATAGTGCTCCCAACGGAAAGGATGGCGTGAACAAAGAACACTATGTGACGACAGGCCATTGTTACACGGCACCGCTCCATCACCACCGCCACCGTTTCTACTGCACATTATACTCTCGGACATTTGGCAGAAATCACCAGACCATCATCAACAGCAGCCCGTCCGGTACCCAGTGCAAGCCAGGCACCCACGTCGCCCGCACAATCTAGACCGGCAGCAACAGCAGACCGTGAGTCACCAGCATCCTTCACCACAGCCACAGCATCACTACCAGTACATCGACGTCAGCAGCACCGCAGGTCGCCAGCATCCTCAGCAGCCACCGCTATCGGCAATCCAATTCTGTTCATCACATCACCACCAGACACGGACTACCCTCGGTCACCATTTCCAGGTGATTTGGCGATAGATGAAGAGGACCAATGCGCAACAGCCACCGACATCAGCAGCACTACCGTCACGATCCCGACAACGCCCCAGCTTCCCCGATTCCAGGATCCAGCTGTCAGAAAGAGCACTACGCCTATCCGTCTGTATTCGGGGAAGAGGAGAATCGCCCACACTCAGGAGATCCAATTCCTCGTGTCACCACTAGTCGTCTTCTGAAGAATGCAAAGATGCGGAAGCTTCTCCATATTACCAGCGCAGCTTCGTCTCTTCCGCGACCAACAAACAGCACCATCACCACACCGTCACCAGCCATCACGACACCAGCCACATTAACAGCCGCCTCTACATCAGCAACTGCCACCGTACCGTCACCAGCCACATGTGTTGCCATGAACTTTAGTACCGCCACTACAAACTTAACCAATCTAACAACTGACAATTCCAGACAGCCATCACAAGATAGGGAAATTTCGGCAATCCAAGAACATCTGCCCCGCCCAACCACCGCCAGCCCCGGAACACAGACGCGGTCGGGAAACTTTGCGCCAAATATTTGCGGACACTACTGCCAGGGATGTAGTAGGATTCTGGAGTGAGGCGAGAAATGTAACATTTTTCGTTAATTAACATTAATATTTTTATTTTTGATATCCTTTTCTTATTATTATATATGTTCTTTCAATTGAATCCCGTCCCCATGATGACTACGGTTATCCTACACAGGTTATCCTACACAGCTGCGCAACAGGTTTGCCCAGCTGTGTCTCACACTGAAACTAGCACTGCTGACTCCTGTGTTGTAAGAACGTCGTGTGCGACGTACAATAAACAACACACCACAGTGCACTAATGTCATAATCCCATGCAGTCTCAGCTATGCTGGGGCTGCCTGATAAACTAGTTTTTATACTTATTAACTATTATTTTTCTTATTATTTTTCTTCCTGTGTCAGCATGTCAGGATGGCTTGGGATCAGCGAGAGCTGCCTGTGCGGACCCGCTATAACGGGCCGCAATTTAATATATACATGTATATATACATATTTAATCAGTATACATGTTGAGTACCATTTATTTACCAGGGTACGCAGGTAATTAACTTTAATACTCGTCTGAGAGTATTAGTCATATATATCCTTATATTTTTATATTTAACTTACTTATAAAAACATAATTATAGTATGTTGGAGCTTGGGTGTTCTCTGCGGAGATTATGATTATCCGCACCCAAAGAGAACACCCATGCGAGCTATTGTTTTAGCGATCGTTGTTTAAAATAATAAAAGCACGTACAAAAAAAATATCAACACGAAAAAAGAAAAGACCTGGAAAAATAATTCCAGGTCAAAAATCAAACTAAAAGTATGCCTCGTTTGTCGTCATCGGCACCTCTGTGTGCTCTGTCTCTCATAACACGTGTCTATTGCATCACTACCCCTCTCAGGCCACGCGCCTACTTGGCAACTCTATAATTCCTGCCTAGCGTGCGTCTGCGCGGGGATCCGCGGTGCATGATCGTTTGCCACAGATGTCAAACTAGGAGGGTGTGGTGTAGCACGGATCGACCGGTCGGGTACGAGCCGTACCAGCTAAGCTGGGTACGTGCCATCCGTCCTGGATGCGTTCCATAAAGCACGCCCCCTTGGGTAGAATTATAAGCATGTATGCGCCTATGCGAGAGGAATTTCGTCATAAAAACGACTACGTTCGTTAAAACGCGTGGCGCGCATGCACGCGCTAGTCGTTGCATTAACAGAGCGCGTGTAACATGTCCAAGAGCGAGTGGCGCTTTTAGTGTGCCGAGTAGGCACATCTTAATTATTCATAATTAGTTATTTCCGTCGAATCTGGTATCAATCAACACTGGCTTTCGACGGGCTTTTTAAATCTACAAACCATTTCAAAATCGGTTCAGAGTTATCGCCGTCTTTCTCCCGTTTAATTATTCTCAAAACGTTTCGGTAACGTCGTAATCGCTTATATATGTATAGCTAAATACTCAGTGATTTGCATACACCTGACGTACTACGTCATCTACACATCTATATCTATCATACTATTTAGATAACGTATTTCCAGCACGCTGATTGGCTGGTTCAGCCGAACCTCATTGGCGGAAGCAGCCACGTTATGGGGTTGCAGAGAGTATAAGAGGGGATGATTTCATCAAATCGAGAGCGTCGTCGGCTGGTGGCCGACCAGTCGTGAGCTATCCAAGCACGGGATTCAGACTGAACAACTGGAGCACCGAAGACGGAATTCAGCATTATCTCGGTACATCAACCTCCAGTCAGCTTGGACCACAAACAGTTTTCGGGCCACCGCACTGTGAAAAAGATCATTATAGTTTAATCTATTCTTGGTTAATTAATAACTGAATAGGTACTATTTTACGGTGGACCTTTAAGGTCCAGTTATGTAATTCTACATGACGTAGAGCCAGCGGTGTTCCTCCTTGGATAAGTCAGCATATCTGCCAGCCACGCCGAAAAGTGGATATTCAACCACCACACTGCATGTCGTGTGATAGTTTAACATTTTGACCTGCAGCCAAGTAAACTTTGCTCGGTGCGCCACAAGAGCTATTTGACGCACCCCGTACCTTAAGCTTAAATAGGTACATCCTAATTACAACTGCATCAATAACCCTCTCTGTTAATGGGTTACCTTAACTTTACAACTTACCGTTGTTATAACGAGAGCTTTCATAACTACAGTATTATTGTGTAGAACTTACTACTTGTCCAGTAAACTTTACTTATAACTATGTTATACTGTCCTGAGATCTCACCGTTACCGTCATGGAACAGCATACTGGAACTCTGTCTTGCAGAGCATCAGCATGCGGAGACAACATCCAGCTTCCAGACAACGTGCTGACTCGCATCACAAGAATCCTGACGTCTCAATTTCAGTGACATAGTAGCCTGCAACTAAGAATGACTACTGGGTATTCAAGTAACTATACATGATATATTCTTTAATTACGGTATTTTCCTCTGTAACAAACAGGCACCTACAAGTCTTAGGACAGCAATTTATAAGTTCTTAAACTATTATCATCTATAATTATATCTTTAATTATTCCTCAGTCATTCGTTTACTTATTCTGTAATCACCGTATTTTCCTCTGTAAAAGGTACTGATGATGACTAACAGGCGACCTTCCCGGTCTTTGGGCCGCAATTTATAAGTTCTTAAACTATTATCGTCTATAATTATATCTTCAATTATTCCTCAGTCGTTCGTTTTCTTATTCTGTAATCACCGTACTTTCCTCTGTAAAAGGTGCCGATGATTAACAGGTACCTTCATGGTCTTGGGGCCGCAATTTATAAGTTCTTAATTATTACTGTCTATAGTTATCCTTGTTTACTGTAAGGTGTTTTAACTAACCGTGCAGTTTAAGATCTGTCAACCTGTATTATTACTGTTCTAATCAATTCACGTACTGTCACCGTTCTGTATTTGCCAATGTTGGAAGCACTGCAAAAACATTATTATTATTATTATTATTATTATTATTATCTTCTTCTTCTTCTTCTTCTTCTTCTTCTTCTTCTTTTCTTCTTCTTCTTCTTCTTCTTCTTCTTCTTCTTCTTCTTTTCGTTCGCTGATCATACCGCCAGTCCTGTAGGTGACTATCGACATAATCATTATTATTATTATTATTATTATTATTGTTATTATTATTATTATTATTATTATTATTATTATTATTATTATTATTATTATTATTATTATTGCTCTTTATGTCTGTTAGGATATATCTCCCGCATCACAGTCCATATTTGGGCAGCTTGGGTATAAACCTAATGTTAGGTCAATAACTTAGCTCCATAAGATGTGGTGACGGACGAGATTTTCATCTCCACCGGATTCTGTACAAATGTCTGGGCATGATATAGGTATCTGCCACGCCATTGCAGGAAGGACATTTGCGGTGGATTTCGTCTCTCTAATTCCCACCGTAACGACAGGACAATTTGGAATAATCGGCCTGTGTAAATAGGTAGTCATCGTTCTGTGATGTTTTATGTGGTTACCGGGTAAGGCATCCTGCCTCTCACCGGGCTCGGATGTTTTGCAGTGTAACATGTACTCTCACTGTATCCAAAGATAGGTAGGGTTCCCGCCATTTGTGGCCTAAAATAGTTCGTGTCTCTAAAAACTAATAGAGAGGCTAGGCTTAGAAGAAGGCCCGAATACATAAAAGCGGCACCTACTAATTCAGCATCTTGGAACTACATAAGACGGTGACTTGGGAATCCTGTGAGAATCGCTCGTCTCATCTTCACGTAAAACACCACGCAACACTTTTAGTTATAGTCTCACTAGGATGGTATTTTCTTTACAGCACTTTTTGGTTGAATACAGAGTGGCCCTTTTTGGCCGTCTCTGTTCCTCCGCTGCTGCGGTGGTGGCATTTTCCTATGACGGAGGCCCGCACAAGGCACTTGCCTCTCGCAAGGATCCAGTGACGGTGGCCCACGCGAGGCTATTACTTCTCATCCAAAGTTACATAATCAGGAGTAATGCCTGCATGAGGCACAACGCCTCTCACCAATCAGGATTTTCTTTTCCTTTTCCTGTTCAGCATAGAGGTATACTAGCCTATATTAAGTTTAACAGTGATATCGTATGTGGGAGCCTCCCTTACAGCAGTCCCTATGCGGACCTGTGAGTCTGTGTGATACCTCCGGTGACTCCACGTTCAGAGGTCATAGGGCTGTCTCTATGTTATGTATTATTTGAATAGTATTGTATCCCACAAACTTGTATGGTTTGTATCGCTATATTTAATTATTTTAATTATTTAGGTCACCCTTTCAAATCTTGTAAGTCCATAGATCACGAAATTGCTATGGACAGGCATATCAGTGATACAAACTCTTGGGCTGACACTGTATAATTTAATGTTAGTGACAATGGCCACATGGCCCCACTGGAACAATTGAGTTCCACTGGCCTTAGGAGCTGGTCTTTGTTTCACACTAATCAGCGTCGTCCGGAAACCGGAAACCCGAGACCCGGAGTTAACCTGCAATGACCCGACATGACCCCGCGAGTTACATATTATACATATTAGGCTGGAATATAATCACATGGCAATCTTTGACTAATTTGGAAGCAACAGGAAGTTGGCCATTGCCTGATAATAATCCATCTCATATGAAAAGAATTAAGTTCAACTTCACTTTATTAACACTCCGGTCCTACAACCAATTTGTCAAGTTCTCTCTAGTTACACTCAACTCAGTCATACAGCTGATTTGTCATTTGATGCCGAATGTATTGCGAACTTTCATGTACTGTAGCCATATTTTAGTGCATACATTGCCCATTCCTGCTAAGATATCGCTTATTTTGGTGCATACATTGCCCATTCCTGCTAAGATATCGCTTATTTTGAAGACAATTAATTTAATAGTACCTTTCTAAACAGTTCATCTTAAATAAGCTTAATTCGTAAAGCTATGAAAATGCTGGCTCAATAATTTGAAATAATAAGACACGTTTGATATCAGAAGAATTGTTGGGGAACAATATGTATATGTCTCTGTTAACCGTGGATTGCTCATTTTGCAACACTGCATTGTTCAGAATAATGTTTCAATCTAACCGTATGTGCTGCCACAAAGTTGGCCGTGTGCATGTCACAGAATCAACATCACGTCAAGCAATGATTCTGCTAGAAGCCCGCCAGTGTGTGTTGCGTGTGATAGTCATTAGAAATAAATCTAAATATATACCTACAGTTTGCCGTGAACGGTTAACGTGTCCTTGGAAAGAACACTGCGTTTCCAATTCAAAACGATGTGCTTGACTCTCAAAAAGGTCTCATAACATTGTTTCTGAAATGGTACAGCATTCACTGAGGACATGTCAGAAAGATTCCTGATAGTGCAGGTTACTGGAACTGTACCAGGCCATATTTGCACGGTATTGGTTCAGTATGGTCCCAGTAACCTACGTTACCATGGGTGCATGTCTGTGGAAATGATTTGGAATTCCACCAACACTCGCAGACAACAGCTGCATGCGAAAAATCCTAGAATTATGTATACAGTGTTTTCATTACTGTAGTTTAGGATTGGTTAACGACAACAGGAGAGCTTAATGCATGTCTATTGCTGATATTATTGCGCCAGGTAAAGATTGTAATTCAGGTTTAGAGGTGCGGTGTATCGTAAATGAAATCCTGAAACGAATATAGATAAGAAAAGCGAAGCGATCACAATTCTGGATCTTAGATTAATTCTCAAAAGAGACAACTAAATTATATTTAGTTGCATATTAACCCGTTGAATGTTGAATTACCAGAAACTCAATTCCATGTCAATAAACAGGTAAGGTATTTGATATTTAGTAACACATTAAAAAAACCCATTGTGTGCTAGCGTGCAGGCGAAGAGTGCGTGTGTGAGTGCATACATGTGTGTACTTGCTACGTCATGCATACGCTTGTGTATTCATCAGTGTGTGTGTGGTGTGAACCTGTGCATGTATGTCGGCTATGCGTGCGCATGAAGGAATGAATATGTGAACCTAACACTTTACATGTTCAGTCAGCTAACTATTGTCAGTCATACCCACCATTCATGGACAAAGACTTTCAGGCATGCCGCCTTCGACTGACAAATAGTGGACTTTATTCTAATATAGTTCTTACCTCCTACAATGCCTACGCGCACTGTTTATTCTATAGTCCTAAGCAAATCACTGCCGGAATTGTTAGTCCACAATTCTCCCAGTCATGATATCACACCTGCCGTTCGGACTTGTAAATCGTACCAATGGTGAAGTGATAACACCACTCTTCAAGACATCACCGACATAATGTACAACCCTGTATAGCGTCCCCACCCTCACTCAAGAGATAGTGACTGGTGTGGTGAGTCCAAAATGACGTACCATTATCACACTCAACCTTGTATAAAAGATCTCACAAGATCCAGCAGTCAGTAGGGAACACTGTGTTCTCAGAGCACCGGGACTACCTATTTGCTTTGCTTCCTTGTTGATAGGAGTTGAATATCATCTCACCAATGCACTTGCCTGTTTCATCTTTAAGTTTAATGCTGTAGTGGGGCAATGTCTCCTGATGAGACTCTACACAAGTTGTGCGAGCAACTCAGGTATGACATTCACCATATGAGTGAGCGCTGTACATATATTGCGATGAGTTGGGATCCTACTAAGCTGATCAGATAAAGACTACGATTATTGGCATGGTTGCCTTGGAGCTGGTACAGTGTTTGACTAAATGGTCATAGTTCAAACAGTGCCTACTGCCTACAGGGTGGGGGCTGGGAGGCGTGTCTGGCATTGGCGTGCATGTGTACATAGTGGGTGTGAAGGTATGTGGATGGGTTGTACGTGGGCTTGTCGGCAGATGTGAGTGACCTTGGTGTATGAGTGAGTCACTGGCTGGGCTGGTGGACGGGTGGGTATGTGGTCAAGCGGACAACTGGGTGAATGGGTGAAAGAGAGGGTGTGCATGTAGGTGTGTGTGTGCATAGTCATGCAGGCGTTGATGGGGCAGATGGAGGGGCGGGTGAGTGGACGGGTACATGGCTGGATGGGTGGGTTGGCAGGATGTTGGGTGGACAGGCGAACACACTGCCGGATGGAAGGGTGGGTGGGTAGTGAGTAGGTGGGTGTATGGCTTTGACAGAGTGAGTCAGGGAGGGATGTATGAAGGGCGAGCGAGTGGGTGGTAGGTTTCGAGTGTGGGTTGGTGTGTGGGATGTGTAGGTGGGTGGGAGGGCAGATATTTAAGCAGCAATGTGGCGATGTGTGCTGGCACGAGCGTGGATTGGAGTACACGTGCGCGTGTCTATACACATTACATGCACCGCACTCGTCACGTCTTGCACACGTTTCTGTATGTTTGTGTATGGGTGCAGTGTGTGCCTGCTCATCTATGTACATTGTGTGTATGTGTGGGCGAACCTAACACTTGGCACGTCTTCTAACGATTGTCTGTCAAACTCACCATTCCTGGACAAACTCGTTCAGCACTGCCGCTTTCGACTGGCAAATAGTGGACTATAATCAACAAATTCGGCGCCTGGGGTCTATTCTATGATCATCATCAAACCACTGCCGGAATTGCGGGTCCGCAATCCACCCAATCATTTTGTTCTAACCTAGTGGATACTTTATAAGGCCAGACCTTAGAGCAGTCAATTAATGCAATATGTTTGATTAAATTACTTCCATTTACTAAATTGCCCCGGCGAGACATGCGATAAGAGTAACCCATCTACGCTTATATATATATATATATATATATATATATATATATATATATATATCGTTACTGACGACCTCATGGCACGTCAAACAGTGACTAATTACACCATGCATGATATATACGAATCCAAGCCCGTTCCAGTGTACATTGTCAAGTGGTCGGATTTTTGGGAAGGAGGGCTGTTGATTTAGTAGTTTCTTGGTAAAACCGTCCAGTCGATTCAACGCTTGGCTTAATTTCCAAAATCAAACATTCTCTCCATCTGTTTCCCGCGGATAACATTGTTTGCTGATGCAGCTGCTATCAATCAACGGTTACTAATCGATGCCGATTCTCTGCTACATACGGCGTATGCGGGGACACTGCATGAGCTAAAGTGATCTGAAATCATGATATTGTCTACAGCTCATTCAATTATACACTCGGCGTATCTAACTAAAACATATTTAGACGAAAGAAGTTGAATATTCTGAACCATAGTGGCTGGAAGCCGTTGCTGACATACTCATCAATGGCTTCCAGCCAATTTGGTGTAAAAAATTCAAGACAACGTGTTTTCACTGCCACTGCCATCTCTATCTATTCCGTGGCCCCTTAAGAATCAACTATTAAAAATAAGCTAATTAAATACAATGGTAAAATGTACATTTTCAACGAATTTTATAGTGCTGAGACGTTATATGAGCTATCATGCTGAAAGGTTTCGTTATTCTCGGTATCCATCCTAAAATATGATCTTTACACGATTATATAAACACTGGTGCAGAGCTTACAATTATTTCGCATTTAGTGCAATACGTTCCTGGGCGAATAAGGCTTAATCCATTTGTATTATCGACAGAATGTCAGTACTTCAATAATGAATGCATGATTGACTACACCTACTTTTCAATTCAATTCAATTTATATATACCCATGTCAGTCTGTAGTCATATGATCTTTTCTGACATGTTTGCCCCTAAATACATCATATGCCATCATAATGTATAAGACTGTGGAGTTGTGTACTGATTTATTAAAACCTGAATTCTCAGGACCTACATTTTAAGGTTATACATATAACCGGGTGAATAGTTTGAAACTAATGGCAGCAACAGCTCCAGCTCTAATGCCTTTCAATATATTCAATGGAATGTGTATTAAATTACAGATTCACATACAATTTGTACACATCGTGACAAAACCTGTTTTGAGATGATACAATTTGTAATTTATGCTAGAATAAATAAGAGGATTTTGAAAACGACATCATATATGTCCATTGGCACCATGGGAAAATTTGAATATCAGCTCCATGCATCATAGAATAAGATCACAAAATTATGTTTGGAAAATGAGCCTGAGATAGTATAGCAGATGTTTCTCTTGAGCAAAGTGATTGAAAGGTAATATTTTGTAGAATCGCCTTTCTGAAATTAAATTCATGCCCGATATATACAGTTCCAAACCAAACTAGTTTCAAATTATTTCAACAGCTTACTCATTACCGATGGCAGCAACAGCTCCCAGTCTAAACAGGTTCAAAATACTCAGGGTAATGTTTGTAACATTGTATATTCAACAGAGACATAGAATTCCTATACTTTCGTGACGGAGCTTTCCAATTTCGTGACAAAGATGCGTCAGTTTGATTGTAAAGTCAGCTAAACTGTGATGTAATTGAGAATTGTGTCAGATCGTATCTCTATAATGGGAGGTAATTGTTTTTGGGCCATCGGTCATGCAGCAATAAGAATAGCAATCCTAAGTATGGTGCAATATCTCGCTAAACCAACCATCAACCATGTCAATAGATACCCAAACTGTTGCACTCCATCTTCGTTCAAGGCAACAACAACACCCAGACCAAATATAGTTTCAAAATATTCAACCTGTGTAAAAACCTTGGAAATAAGAGTGTGCGAATTCAGATTTCAGAGTATATAAATCGATCCGAAAACACACGAAATGTGGGTGGCGCCTACCTGGAAATTGATGGGACATAGCTAGAAATGGATCAATCAGTTGAAATACTATTATGTAGCATCATCCCCGTTGAAGTTCGTTATCGCTCAGGTGAATGATTTCAAAAGACGACACTATGTTTTAATTGTACAATGCCCGGTATTGCATGTATGCTTATGCCATAAATGAGACAACTGCTACTGCGATTTTCCAGAATGGTAGAAACTGTTTGAAAAGATGCTGCTGTAGTACTACGTACTA
The DNA here is from genome assembly GCA_034401795.1 of Chaetoderma sp. LZ-2023a. Taxonomy (NCBI): domain Eukaryota; kingdom Metazoa; phylum Mollusca; class Caudofoveata; order Chaetodermatida; family Chaetodermatidae; genus Chaetoderma; species Chaetoderma sp. LZ-2023a. Next base: position 73,611,344 of record CM067373.1, read on the forward strand.
TGTACCACGTATGTAAACGCAGTCCGCTTTGGCGTTGCACATGGCTAACTCTCAATTGTAAAATCTACAGATTCCGACTTTTTACCTCATGGATTATTCAGAATGCTCGGGAAGAAGATAGCCATGCATTTATAACCAAGACAGTGTGTTTATATACAAGTCAATATAACTAAAATGGCAAAGCCCTGTTCTTAATTGAACAGAAACTAAGTTCTACTAAGGAAACTTTATTTGGGCCATAGACTAATATATTATGCAAATCAGTATAAGCTGTCACAATAGAGGTAACATTCTCTAGATGAATGACGACACATTGAAGTCCAACACATCACTACGATGAATACTGGATGAGGCTTGTGTGAGTTATCTTCTATTGAGTTTTTCATTTCGTAGGAAGACCAAATAGCGTATAACACTATTGCAATAAATGTAACAGCTTTTTAGGAGGTTTGATTTCTAGGTGAATCCTGATTTATATCAACACCTTGCTGCATACAATGTGACCAATTACTGTGCAACTCACAAGATCAAAACTTAATGAGGAATTGGTATTCAAACCGTATAGACGCACACTGCTAATTACTTCTCTCACATAAAGACTGATTTTGATTTTCCAACAACTATCAATATATTAACATTCTGTAAATCGAGTAAACACGTTTAACCTAATACCCCATCAAGACAAGGGAGTAATTAAGGGGTAATGAAGTGTCTCAACATGGAATTGTCATTCATGCAAATGCACCCTATGTCCACATTGCTACTATGCTTTAATTCGGGATCTCGTTTCAACCAGGATGGCTCTACTAATAGCAATTAATTTTTTGCTTTTTCAATCTTGAAGCATAGTATTTCGAATGCAGGTGCATATACGTATTTACCTTCTTCTCAAATCAATGGTTTAGATCTAGCCCGTCTCAACCCAACTTGTGATATATTTCGGGACAAGATTGGATTCATGGGAATAATACAGTAACACGCTAACTGTTTATCTCCTAGATTCGTATCAACCTGAATGTGTTAGCCATTAGACCCAGTTACCATGACGTTATCGTTCACACCACTGGTGCAAGCGTAGTGAGCATCTATGTGTCCATGAACCATTATGTCAAGGGAGATTGTATGAAAATGTGGGTTTTTTCGAATGCTCTTTGCCATGCGCAATTCCTGGCTTTTTCTGTAAGCACAACGAACATTATATACACACTAATAAGATAATTGTGATTTTGCTGGAAGAAGATATTTTTGCCTCCGCCTTCGTGTTCACCCACCAACACGCTCAGCCAGCCATCCACCCATCCATGACTTGAATGGGGAGGGGTATGGGGTGGGGTGGGTGTGTAGGCCTTCAGCAGACGCCATTTTAAGTGTCAGCTGATTGGGCTCGAATGATTCGTTCTCCCAGCGGACTGAAATGTAATCCTAGCAAGCATGTGTTGAACTGATATTCATAACTGATAACTGATCTCAAAGTACAGATGACAAATGTGGTGACAGTTTTCACCATTCAATGATTGTTGCAGTAGCATTAGTCGAGATATTAATCTTTAATGTATCTAATGACTCTTACTTAGCTATGCACACACGAATCAGCCGTCCGCAAGCATCCGCACATAGTCTAGCACTGGATTCGTCACAGATTATTTGAAGCAATCGCTGGCTCATAGATCGGGTTGATAACCGAGTATCGAGCAGTCTGCTACGCAACCAGAATGGATGTTGCTGATCCAGTGCAAGCTTTACCGCACATTCAGAACTAGCAATGTGTAACTAGTTTACTCTAGTCTCGTAATAGTTCTGGAATAAGAATGGTGTGTTGTACCAAATGTATCTTCATTTCCATTCTAACGTTTGCTGCTATTTTAGAACTGTGCCAAGTATGGATCTATCTCGGTAAGTCAGCTGTTCCAGAAATACCCATGATGTCCTGATTCGCTGAGTAATTACCGTTCGTTCCTGCTACATATGAAGCGCTTCTATCACGGATGCCAACTTTTGTGGCCAAAGGTCGGCCGATCCTAGCTACATGATTGCTGCAAGCAACTGCAAAAGATTTTCAATTTGCAATATCTCTGGACCTGCTGAATATTTTGAAAACAATTTGACTGAAATTGTTGGTTGCCGAGGTAAACATTAGTTGGGGTGTTTTTCGCAGGACCACCAAACTTTCCAAACTAACGTCCTTTGACCAGCATCTTATGCAGCATATCAACAGGCATCCGAACTGTCACTCAATTAGCTGACGTCATAATCAAACATTACACAAGTTAGTAGACCTGACAAATAAAATGGCGTTGTCTGTCATCAAAATCGAAAAATCTGTCTTTGATGGAGATAATAAACATATTATTGAATAATTCGAAATGAAATTGACTGAGAGGTGTTGCTCTAATTGTCATTAACGTCATTTTGTATTAGCTTGGAATATCATCACGTACCAATCAAGTTTAATGTGGAATCTGGAAACAGCAACAAGGTGTCAATTGCCTGATAATAATCCATCTCAAATGAAGTGAACTAAGTTCAAGTTCACTTTATTTGCACTCAAGTCCTACAGGAAATTTGTCGTTTGGATCCGAAGGTATGACGAACTTTCACGCGCCGTAGACATATTTTGCTGCATGCATTGTCTATGTCCGCTAAGAAATCGCTTATTATGAAAATGCTTAATTTAATAATAGCCTTCTAAACGGGTCTTTTTAATTAAGCTTAATCAGTACAAATGTGAAACTTCTGGTTTAATAATTGGAAATCGTAAGACACGTTTGACAACAGAAGAATTGTCGGAGAACAGCGTTTATATGTTTCCGTTACCCGTACATTGCTCATTTTGTCACATGTGATTGTTAAGAATAATGTTTCACAGTAAACGTATGTGCTGACATAATGTTGGCTGTACGAATGCCACATAATCAACGTTACGCGAAACAATGTTTCTGCTGGAAGCCGGCAAGTATGTGTCGCGTGTGATACGCATCAGTTAATTGGAATGGTATGCCTACAGTTTGCCGTGAGTCACCGTTTGTTTGGAATGAATACTATGTTTCCATTTCAAAGCGATGTGCTTGAATCACACACTTATTTATGAAATTGTACTGTCTGCACCTAGTACACCTTCAGAAAGGTATCTGCTAACAAAAGGTTTATGGGCCATTACTGGAGCATATTGGCCCCGTATTAGGCCAGTACCGGCCCAGTAACCGGCGCTAGCATGGGTGCATATCCGTATTAATAATTGGGAATTTCACCAACACTCTCAGGCAGTAGCTTCACGCAATACAGTTCTACACGTGTTTATATAGAGAGTTCGTGGCTCCAGTTTACGGTTGGTTAACGACTACAGACTAACTTAATTCATGTGCATTGCTGATATTATTGCGCCAGGTAATGATTGCTATTGAGATGTAATGGTGGGTTGTACAGTAAATGAAATTCTGGTACGAATATATACTAAGAGAAACACTTTTAGATTTTAGATTAATCCTTAAAAGTGTGATCGAAACTGCAGTGTTATTTTGTAAATAATTTAATAAGAACCTGTTATTGTCATTGGCAGCGAGAGATCCCAGTCAACTTAGTTTCGAAATAGTCAATCGAATATGTATTAATTGTGTATGCGTTATCGAATCTGGTGTTTTGCCTTCCAATGATTAATTATTTGATCACTAGCAGTATCTCAATATTAATGTAACCTCAGAACTACAGAGCCGTGTAATACTATCTTGAGTTGACTGGAGACTACATGTACCGTGTCCAGTTAATATTATAACATTCACACATCTATTTGGAACCTCGTAAAGAAGATAAACTTAGTGGTATCTCGGTTAAAATGGCAGGCTGGCGGAGGCATGGGTGCAAACGCGTGCTTGTTTCATTGCACGCAAGCGCGTGCTTAATTGTTTCATTGCTTATTGGTGTACGTGCTTGTGTGCATACTTGAACGCGAGCAAGCGAGCGACGGTGCGTTTTACAGCACGCGCAGATACCGATACATGCACGCACGCACCCGTACACACGCCCACGCAGCCATTCACCAATCAACGCAACGACCCAGCGTAGCGTACTTAATCACATGATCATGACCACCGGACTCACCACCCGGCCACGCACTTGCACACCCTCCTACTATCCACCTCCGCCTCTACCTGCCTGCCCATATGCGTGTCTACCTGTATATCTTTCCGGCAAGCAGGCAGACATGCATGGATGCCGACAGGCAGACAGGCATGCATACAGACAGACATACACCCATATGGGCATGTATTCATGCATGCATACTCGCCGGAAGGCATGCATGCATACAGGCAGGCAGGCAGGTATGCAGGCATGCAGACATGCATGCAGGCAGGCAGGCAGGCAGACAGACAGGAAGACATGTCGGAATGCGGCAGTCATACGGCCATGATACGGTCATGCATTCATGAATGCATAGCAAACAGGTAGGCAGACAGACATACAAGCAGGCAGGCAGGCAGGCATGCAGGCAGGCAGGCAGGCAGGCAAGCAGGCAGGCAGGCATGCAGGCAGGCATGCAGGCAGGCAGGCAGGCAGGCAGACAGGCAGGCAGGCAGGCAGGCAGGCATGCAGGCAGGCAGACATGTAGGCAGGTGGGCAAGCAGACAGGCAGACAATTAGCATGACAAAGTTCCGTCATGGAAATCCGTCACTAAAGTCTATGAATTACATGCTTTTGATGAATTTAATTTGAAGTTAATACACCTTTTGTTTAATATTTCGAAAACTAAATTGACTGAGAGGTGTTGCTGCTATAGGTATTAACATTATTCTTATTAGCTTGGCATACCATCAAATGACAATCTAGGCCAATGTGGAATCGGGAAAAGGCAGCAAGTGGCCCATTTTCTGATAATAATACATCTCAAATGAATTGGACTAAGTTCACGCCTGCTTAGACACAGGCCATTGGTAAGAATGATGTTTCACAGTAAACATATGTGCTGACATAATGCTGGCCGTGCGTATACCGCATAATCAACTTTACGTGAAACAATGTTTCTACTTGAAGTCAGCAAATATGTGTCACGTGTGATAGGCATTAGGTAAAGGGAATATATGCCTAACACTTGCCATGAACTACGAATGATTGTTTGGAAGGAAAATTGTGTTTCCATTTCAAAAAGATGCAAAACGATGAGCTTGAATCATAAAAAGGTCTCGCAACCTTATTTCTGAAACGGTACAGCGTAGAGCGAGAACATTTTCAGAAAGGTACTTGATAGTGCAGGTTACTGGACCTGTGCTTGTCCAAACCTGACCATATTTGCCCCCTATTGGTCCAGTATGGTCCCAGTAACCTGCGTTATCATGGGTGTGTGTTTGTGGAAATGATTAGGTATTCCAGCAACCCTCGCAGACATCAATTGCACGCAATACATTCCTAGACTTATGTATACAGTGTTTCCATAGCTGCAATTTACAGTTGGTTAACAACTATAGAAGCACTTAATGCAGGTCATTCGGTGATATTATTGCGCCAGATAATGATTGCAATTCCGGTTGAGAGGCGTGTTGTACCGTTAATGAAACCCTGAAACGAATAGAGATTAAAAAAGCGAAGAGATCACAATTTTATATTAACCACCAAAATAGTCACTTAAAATTAAAGTAAGTTGCATATTAACCCGTTGCACGCTGACGTCACAGAAACTCAATTCAATGATGACAATACAGGTATGGTGTTTGATATTTTGCAACACATTTAATAGGAACCTGTTGATGTTATTGTCAGTAACAGCACATTAATTGATCACCATATCTTTTAATTTCTAAATGAGTTACCGATAAGTTCAGCATTTTGGGTACACATTATCTGAATTCTGAAATTCTTAATAGCAAGATTACTAGACAGACCTCTCTGTTTAATATCTTGACGTCGACTGGAAATTGCCGCATTCACTTAGTCTAATGAACTTTTCCGTTTTTAGATATACCCCGCTCATCTCTAGCTAAGCTCCAACCACACCTCGCTCGTGTTGGGATCGATCTCTGAACACCCTGACTATCAATTTCCATAAACTACACAGGTAAGCTGTTGAATATTTTGAAACTCATTTGACCGGGCGCTGTTGCTGCCTAAGGCAGGAACAGAGCCCAGTCAAATTAGTTTCAAAATAGTCAACAGGATGTTTATTAAATAGCAAGGAATTACTAAGACATACAATTCATGCAACGTGTCGGACTATTTGCGATTTGATGACGGTCCATATGGAACCCTTTGTGATGTAATGATTGTGACGTCATCATACACGCGCTGTGCTGATTATAACGTCATACGAGGTCAGATGATGGATGGATACTCTGGAAAGATGAATTGCAGAGCATTCAAACCAATTTTTCTAACCTCATAAAAAAGCCAGGCCTCCCCTTTAAGAAAGCTGGTAGTCGTCCGGTTGGTAGGGGGGCTAGTGCTGGGCTGGCTGTTGGGCTGGACATGTGTGATATGGGTGCATGGGTGGATGGTAACTTTTCGATTAGTCGATTGGTGTGTTGTGGGGTGTAAGGGTATGGATTGGGTGTAAGCGTGTGGGCGGATGGTTGGACAGCTGAGTGGCACTTCGTGCTAGTGTGTTCGTCGTACGTACGCTTGTGTAGGCATCGGCGTGTGTGTGGTGTGCAACTGAGTAGTAGTAGTGGTAGTAGTAGTAGTAGTAGTAGTAGTAGTAGTAGTAGTAGTAGTAGTAGTAGTAGTAGTAGTAGTAGTAGTAGTAGTAGTTTATTCTCGGAACTCTACAGAGTTATAGAGACAAAATATAATATGTACAGATATTCACAATAATTAGGCTATTATTATTATTATTATTATTATTATTATTATTATTATTATTATTATTATTATTATCATCATCATCATCATTATTACCGTCATCATCACGATCATTTTCACCATCATCATTATCACCGTCATCACCATTATCATCATCATCGTTACTATTGTCACCATCATTACGATTATCATCACCACCATTATCATCACTGCTATTATCATCGTTATCATTATTTTCATTATTATCATCATCATTATTAACATTACGATCATCACCATTATTGTCAGTTTCACCATCATTAGTATTATACCTACTACTATTCTGAGATAGGTCAGTGTTATTATATAGGACAGCACGATTTGACGAACTATTGTTATGCCGTTGTTCACTAACCATTGACATTTTGTTGCGTGGTAGTTATGATGTTTCGAAGCTACTTTGACTGGGAATCATTGCTGCCGATGGAAGCGTCCGTTCTCAGCCAAGTTGGCCTCAAAATGTACATTAACAAAAATGGTTTTCATTGGCATTATTGTCCCTGTGCGTGGATCATATTTACGAATAATTCAGAATGTACGTAGGTTATGTGAGCCTGCGTGAAGGAATGAATATGTGAACCTACCATTTGGCACGTTCAGTTAGCTAACTATTATCAACCATACACGCCATTCCTGGCCAAATGTCGTCAGCCTTTGACTGGCAAATAGTGGACCATATTCAAGTATAGTTCGCACGCCGAACAATGCCTACGCATGTGGTCTATTCTATGCTCATAAGCAAGTTACTGCCGGAATCGTTCGTCCGCAATCCATCACTTACCATAGAGGAGTCAACTAATGCAATATGTTTGATTAAATTTCCTCAATCGACTAAATTGTCCCGACGAGACACGTGATAAAAGTAACGCATACCGACCACATCAGAGATAACAGTAATACAGATACGCTTTTATATATCGTAATCGGCCACATCATGGCACGCCAAGCAGTGGCTAATTACACCGCTCATGAGATATACGAAGACAGTTCTAGTGGGCATCGCCAAGTGGTCGAATTTTCGGGAGGGAGGGGATGTTGATTTATCTGTTTCTTGTGAAAACCGTCCAGTCGATGCGACTCTTGGCTTAATTTCCAAAATCAAACATTCTCTCCATCTGTTTCCCGCCGATAACGTTGTTTGCTGATGCAGCCGCTATCAAGCAACCCTCAATAATCGATGCCCATTTCCGCAGCGTATGCCGGGACATCAGTCAAACTAACGATCTCAAATCAAGGTTTTGCATTCAGATCATTCAGTTATACACTCCAAGAGTATCTAAGTTTCAACATAGGCAAATATAGAGGAATGCAGTTGAATAATTTGAAACCATATTGACCGAAAACCGTTGCTGGCATAGTCAGCAATGGCTTCTCGGTAATTTACTTACAAAAGATTCCGGACAATGTGTTTACACTGGCAATAACCTTTCTATCTATTTCATAGTAGCTTAAAAATCAATTACAAAAAACGAGTCTGTATAGCGCTGGTGATGAGATCCAAATATAATCTATCATGCAGATAGATTTCGTTATTGTCGTTATCCATCCTAAAATATGATGCTTACGGGAGTATGTAATGGCGGGCGGACACACGGGCAACCGGGAATTTATAGAATGCACAGGTTAAACGCTTAATACATCCTCTAAAAGGCAAAAGCACAACGTGCGTCATTATTAACACATATACATTTTTGAAAGAATAAAGAGTTATTCACGAAATTTGGTAATTCCCCTTATGCCATGCGCTTACAGTCTTAACCCTTTGAACCCAAAAGGCGAACACGTTCAAAACCTTTGATGGTTTTATAAATATTCTGGTGAGTATTTAGAAACTGATTTTACTGGGAGCTGTTGCTGCCTATGGCAGCAACAGGTGCTGTTAAATTAGTTTCAAAATACTGAACACCTTACCTGTATGCTCCTTTTAAAATTACGACGCTGGGAATTCAGGGTTGAAAGAGTTAAGAAGCTGAGATTATGATAATCCTTTATAAGGCAACATTAATCCACTAGCGAAATCCTGACGAAATAAAGAATTATTCACATAATTATGGTAAAATGCTGATATACAGATCTTTTCTGACATCTTTGAACCTAAATACACGAAATGACACTATAATGTACAAGGCTCTAAATTTATTGTGCATAGTGATGACATGCCAATGTTATCAGAACAAATCGATGGCTCTATATCTAGCTATGCTCTGCCTATTTCTAGCTAAACCCCGCCCACCATTTTACGTGAGCTGGAATCAATTCAAAACTTAGGAAACCTGAATTCTCAGGATCTATATTTCAAGGTAACTATACATGTGCTCTGTTGACTATTTTAAAACTAATGGCAGCGACAGCTCACGGTTTAATTTCTTTCAATATATTCAACAGAATGTTACTTAAATTGCACATTCAAGTGCAATTTCTACACTGTGTAACAGCACCTCTTTTGAGATGATACCTCTGTAATTTAGACTAAAATAAATAAGATGATTTTGAAAACGACCAAATATATGCCCACTGGTACAATGGGAAAATGTTAATACCAGCACCAACCATCATAGAAGGAGATCACACACTTGAAGAAGCCAGTTTTATCTATAACTCTGCATATGGCAGTAACAGCGCCCAGTCAAATTAGTTTTAAAATATTCAGCAGAATGTTTATTAAATCGTACAACGTGTCGGACTATTAAGTGTATAACCCTTTAACAATCGAATTTATTCAAGAAAATTTCAATGTTCTCATAAAAAATGTCCATTCGCAGACCAAGAGAAGACAATTTTGAAATTGTACCACTCAAATTACTGGCTTGGTTATCGAGCCAGTCATGCCAGTGGTAAACTTTAAAAAATAGTCTTCTTTTGGTCGGCAAATGGGCATTTCTCAAGACTACTGCAGAAGCCGGTTTTTTTGGCTGATATGAGTGTTAACGGGTTAAGATAATCTAAATAGAGTCATTCATGCTGTAATTGATTATGATGTCATCATACACGGCACGTGCTCCATTATGATCACGTTAGGATAATGAACTTAAGATAACATAGCTGGTGTTTCTCTTGAACAAAGTGATTGAAAGGCAATCTCTTTTAGAAATACCTTTATGAAAAAATTAAATCATATTTGAAACACCAGGTCTTTGAATGTTTATGTAGCATGGATCGACCGGTCAGGTAGAGGCCGGCCGTTCCAGCCTGTTTGGGTACGGAACCGCCGGGCCCGGTACATTCCAAATGCGCTCCCCTGGGTAGGATGCGACGCGCGTAGAAAGCCGTATATATGAGAGGTTCATAAAACGAGATCGTGTAGTTCGGATCGACCGGTCAGTCGCCGCCCGTCCTGGATTCGTTCCCTGAACACTCCACCCTGGGTAGAGCTATAAGCGTATATGGGCCTATAAGAGAGATCGCGTTGTAAAAACGTTCGTTAAAGCGTGTAGCGCGCATGCGCGCGCTTAATACTATTTTTGACAGAGCGCGTATTTCACGACCAAGATAGGATGGCACTTTTAGTGTACCGAGTAGGTACAGTATAATTCTTTATAATTGCTTGTTCCCGCCGAATCCGGCATTACTCAAGACCAACATTCGACGGGCTTTCCAAATCTGTAAACCATTTTAAAATCGGACGAGAAATGGCTGAGCTATACACGGAAAACCCCTTTTTGATTATCTTCAAAATATTGCTGTGACGTCATAACGACGTGTACGCATACATTCTAGAATGTTCTAGAACATTCGACTGCGTCATTCTCAGCTACGCGCTGATTGGCCGTTGCTCGACCGATGATTGGTTTAAGCCTGCGCCTATGACGTCACAGGTAGTATAAAAGGAGATGAAATCCAGAACTCGTTCGTCCTTCGGATGAGACATTAAACATAGGACCGTCTCTTTACATGTAGGTGGACGTTACAGCTCTCACTGTCTGAGGTTGAAACTCGTCAGATAGTGAAATTTCAGCGGGCCTTTTGGTCACAGTTTGGCCTCTTTTAAAGGAATAGGGGCAGAGCAACTGGCCAAAGCCCATTAATCTGCCCCTTAGTCCGTTAAACCAGCCTTTGTCTATATATGGGTATAGACGCACATTTTTAAAAGAAGATTTTGCGTGTATGGCTCTATATAGATAAGTATAATTTAAGAATAAGATGTACCGCCATTGGCTGTGTGAGCTCGCTGCAAGATTTGTTTACCTGCCAACTGATGTGTGTCCTGGTGGTATATAGTTTCCTGGTTCCTGAAACGGATCCCTTTTTCCCCTCATCCCAGCAGCAACAGGATCGGTAGGACCGGTGCGAGGTCACAGAGATGATTTAATAATAACACAGGCCTTTCTAATTTCGTCCGTTTGCAGACCAAGAGAAGACTATTTTTGAAGATTTACCACTGGAATGACTGGCTCGATAACTGAGGCAGTCATTCCAGTTGTAAGTTTTCAAAGATAGTCTTCTCTTGCTCTGTAATTACACGTACCAGATTTTCCATTTTAATTTTTCCTGGTTTTTTTTTATCTAATTTCATTTTCCAGATTTATTCATTCATTCAGACTTCCCTCCCCTCAACCTCGATTAAGGATGACCCACCCATTATGGCATGGATGCTCACACTCTACCCCCTCCAAATCCCCATAGTGAGTTCTGGGGACTGATTAGAAAATTGTTAAAAACCCTACACACTTGGAGAGACATTTGGAGTACATATTTGGTTGGTTCTTGGGTTGGTTGTTCACTATTATTTCACATAGAAATGTGTGTATTAACATGTTTTCAGTGTTTTCATGATTCTGATGAATCTAAATCCCAGCATTCATCACTCAAGTTGCTGCCGATTTGCTTGCATCTATCTCGGACGAGGCGTTTCGCTTTGTTTTATATTTCCGACAACCTAAATGTATTTTTTCTTAAGTTTAGCAGTTATCGAAACAAGACTATTTTTGAAAATTTACCACCTAACTGACTGGCGCGGTAACCGAACCAGTCATTCCATCGAAAATTTTCAAAAATAAATTTCTCTCGAACTGTAAATGAACATATGAGACTGTGCATACAACAGTGGCTTGAATTGCCAAAAAATTACCATTATATAACAACATTCGCAATCAGCCTATTATTTCAAATAGCAACAGGTTTTAATTCTAAGTTTTTGCCCAGGATATTTCTTTTACAAACACTAGATTTTCTGTTTTCTAGTTTTCCTGTTTCTTGTTTATTTAATCACATGGAAATTATCTAAATTTAATTAATTTTATTTTATATCATTGACTATGATTTTCATCTCTTAATATATTTATTTCATAATTCTCACCTGAGTTCATTTTATAGATTTAATTATACAGACTGCCCTCCACCCCCTATCAAGGGTGTCCACCCCACCCCACCTCATTTGGCATGGATGCACACTCGCCATGCCATCCAATCCTTCTCCCATCCAAACCCCCTTAGGTGAGATCAGAAGATTTTGAAAAACTTCCACCCTGGAGAGAGCATTTAGGCTGCAATGGAGGTGGCGGTGGGGAGGAGGGTGTATGGGTGTGGGTCCCTGGGTTAATACTCTGGATAATTAAGCGGTCCTGGGATGCTCCCCCGGAAAAATTCTGATAATTTGACTCTGGGAGGCCATTTCAGACAATATTTCTAATAAATAGGCTTAATAATGTGGGGTGGGGCACTAGTGGGGTAGCTGGATGCTTGGTTCCAACACCCGTGTTTGCAGGGGCCATGGTTTTAGGGCTTTTTTGTGGGGGGCATGGTGGTGGCGGCGGAATTGATTTCCCCCCTGATTTGATGAGGATACAAACTTAATCTCTGACCCCCACTGTGGAAGCCCCTGAGTCCCCATCCCACCCCCAAGTGAAATAAAGGGATACCCCACCTCCCACCCACTCTTACACTGCATCCAACACTTACACCCGCCAACAACAGTTCATTAGGCAGCAACAGGCACCACATACACCCCTAGCAGCATCATAATTTTTTTTAAACTTTTTTCAGTTTTAATGCTTGTTTATAGCAACCCTTCGGGGGAGCATCGCAACCCTTCGGGGAGGCACCTCTCAGAGGGAGTCATGACTCAAATACATCTCGGTGTAAGCGGCCAATAAAACCAACTAAACTAAACACACAACTAGAGAGCATTCTCGGCCAGGGGCCGAATAGGTTGGATCTGTATGCAGCTACTATCAGCAAGACAGGCATTAAGCAGATCACTTAAGCAGAGGTTTCTCTTCCGTAGCCACAGTAGCAATCCAACCCACCGCACTAAAGCCAATTTTGTATCTCGCGATTGTGTGGGAGCATTTTTGGAACGTTTGCATATTGTTCACGAATACATCAAGAACTAACTCGGAACACCAACTTGCGGCGAGGCCTTTACCGGCCTGAATATGTGATTCTACAGATGTAGAGGCAGTGATGTTCTTTAGTGGTTATCCAGCCGTCCTAGCACTGATGTCGTGCAGGTTTATTTTAACTTTTTTACCGCAGCGAGTAAACTTTGGCTAGTACGTCTTAAGAGCTAAGTGACGTATCCTGCACCGTTAAGCTTAGTCATGTATCTTTACCCGTATTCAACAACCTCCGCTTATGAACGGGTTGTTATTAACTTCCATCCGTACCATCGCTGTACGGGAACTTTCATCATAGCAGTGATGTTATAGTATTAATTGGTGACTACTCGTTAGACATTCTATATTGTGATTACAGTCCTGAGTTCGATTCGCTCCCATCCTGGACTGCATGCGGAAATCCTGTTTGCGGGAACCGATATGCGGGAACTTTCCAGCATCCAGAGAACACGTCAACTCACGTCACACCAAGGATGACGTATCAATTTCAGTAACACGATAGCCCATGCTTAAGAATGGCTACAGATTAGTCAAGTAACTATACTTAACATTTTAATTATTCTGTTAGTTACATTTTTAATCTTTATACTTTGTTTGCATAAATGGTCCCGATGACTAAAAGGCACCGTAACGGTCTTAGGACCACTAGTTATAATTTCTGTATCCGTTTATAGTTATTCTTATTTTCTGTAAGGTGTTGTTACTAACCGCACCGTAGTAGGTTTCTCAACCTGTACTTTATATATTATTCTGATCATTTCACATTGTGTTGCTTGTTCTGGTTAGTTTTATATATGGCAAGTAGCCATCAGTTCATATGTTTTGTTTATTTATAGAAAAATGTAAGACTGCAGTGCACGTAGGAAACACTATACAGCAACATTTATATATGCAGCACGTTCTCCCGCCACCAACAATCTTTCACTGAATTCGCTGTCCGTGCTATAACTATGTTTAGCCCGGCATGCTGCCTACCAAAAAGCCTTTCTATTCAGCTCGATAGGATAGGTTTAATATGATTAGAGACAAATTCTTCATTAGGAGGCACATAGTGTACGCCTCTTTTCCGGTAGTTGCGATCATTTAGCCCTGCACTCCGGCAAGATTGTGTCAAATTGGCCAACATACCTAATGGGCCTCATATTTATAAGTTATTGTCTCTGTTCATGTTCCACTAAGCCTTATGGCTTCTTAATTGTTTGGATGTCCCTATCCGCACAATGGACTGATCGACCCTGGGAAACTATTGGGGTTTCCGAGCGGTGATGACTAGGGAGTGGTATCACACACATTTCCCGTGTATCTTCGAACACCTAGTAGTTAGTTATCCTTGCCAAGGTAGGAAGCACTGCGAAAACATATCTTAATTATTATTTCCTTTTACCTGCTGGACAATCCTCCTGCACCACAGTGCTCAACTGGGCAAACTTGCGTCTAAACTTAACGTCAGTTTAAAAAGATAGCTCCGTAGGACCTGGTGACGGGCGAGATGCGCATCCCCACCGAATTCCGTGAAAATGTCTGGGCATGATATAAAGATCTGCCATGCCCTCACGGGAAGGACATTCACGGTGGGTATTCGTCTCTCTTACCCCCACCATAACGATAGATCAGTTGCCTAAACTTGCTTTTGTGAAAAGTAACCAATGTCGTGTGACGTTTTGTGTGGTTACGGAGCAAGATGTCCGGATTCTTACCCAGTTCAGAGATCTTGCGAGGTAACATGTATGCACGCTGTCGTCAGTATTGATGTCTTAGGGCATCCGTTCTCAATGACAGCCATATCTAAAAGCTAGATAGACGCCAGCCAATTGCGGCCTAACATAGATCTTGTCTCTAAAATCTAAATGTTAGGTTAGGCATAGAAGAAGGCCCGCATACATAAAAGCGGCAACTACTAATTCAGCATATTGGAAACTACATAAGATGGTGACGAGGGAATCCTTCGGGAATCGCTCGTCCCGTCTTCACGTAAAACAGCACGCATCCTAATAGTCATAATTTCACTAGGTATGGTCTTTTCTTTACAGCATTTTGGTTGAATATTAGAGTAAGCCCTTTTTGGCCAATACTCTTCTCCCACTTTAAGCGTTGGCAGCATTTTTCTGTGACGGAGGCCCGCGCGGGGCACTCGCCTCTCGCAAGGATTCAGTGGCATCACTCGTTGTGCACATACAGTGCGGCGAGTCGACACCAGACACCGGAACGGCCCGACACTACCCCGTGAGCTACAATCGCCTAGCACGCATGCGCGGGCATCATATATTGCTAGACAACACACGTTAGCGTTGAGGAGAAATAGCATCTTATTTTGTACCAATTTGGTACACGTAATTACTTTAAATTACACCTTTATCACCATTCTTCATCTCGAGCATGACCGGAATGAAGCGAGGATTCCAAAACTCTATACTACCTTAAAATCGGTTAAGAATTGCCCGAATTATGGCTAAATGAGCCATCAAATACGTTTCAAAATCTTGAACCCCATAGGCTTAGCGCATGCATGCTCTCCGTGCATGGGTACGATAGCGCGTCACGTGACCCGCTTCCCTGCCTGTGAAGCGCACTCGCTGCTTGGCTGTGGCGCTCCAGCTGTGACGTCACAGGCAGTATAAAAGGGGTTGAAAAATCAAATTCATCAGCAGTCAGGTGGTGGTGAGGTGCCCGGTCTGAGAGGACGAATCGATTGTACCGCTACCCACAGCAGATACTAACGGGTGCTGCGGTGCCATTCGGTTTTCAGTATTCGTCGTCTCTAGGGTACAAGCCACCACATCCGCAACCACCAGTTTTTGTAAGCTCCCGGAAAGATATCATCCTGGGGCAATAAATAATTTAAAGTCAGGTAGCCTAAGCCACTACTTCTGCAACGGGATCTTTTGTGCAGATGGGCCTTTTGTGCCCCGATGTAGTTCGTCGTCCAGTATGTGGATCGAGTGACGTGCACTGTGATAACTCGCCAGATCTGCCATACCACGCAAGCAGTAGTGTAATCAATCCGTACATCATGTGTTAGTCTTTTAGACATTTTTGGCTGCAATTAGGAGAACATTGCCTGATGCATCGTGGGAGCTATTCGATGCATATCGTCTTGTGATCCGTCAGAATGCATCCACATTATTAACTTCATCTGTAGCCCTTCAAGAACTATCGGGCAGCTTCCAATTTCCGCACCAGAACGGAACTTTTGACACACCGTTTAAATTAATAACTATTGTTCTAGACCTGACTATCTACTAGCCATTCGTTTCCGCCAGCGTTCTTCTTCACTTTTCCTGAAAATGAGCCGCATCCGCAGTGTGCCTGCAGTTTTTTTTGGCAGCCGACTTCCGCATCATGCCATCTTGCATTCCGATTGTGTTACACTACAGCTATTGCGACTCTAGAACTTTTTCCGTGCCGGTGACTAATATGTACTCTGTTATTATTATATTATTATTGTATTACTTTTGTGTAACAGGTACTGAAGACAAATTGGAACCTCCTGGTAACTTAATACCACATTTTTATAGTTTATTATTATGTATATAAATTATTCTCATTTTCGTGCCCATAAGGTCCGTCAAGGTCGAGTGGCCTTCTATTACTGTATTATTCAAAGCTAGTGATATGGCAGGAGCCATCCATGTTCTCTTTTATGTTTTCTTTATTCTATATAAAAAATCTTGGACCGCAGTATCACTAGGCTACACTATACAGCAACAACATCTGCACAACCTTGTTTCCCGCACAGCATCAATTTTTCACTGAGGTCGCTGTTCATGATCTCATTACGCGAACATGGCATACGGTCAACTAAACCTAGACTGTTCTAGCTCGATAGGATAGGTTTATATTAGTAGGGACGATTACTTGGTAGGAGACATTTCGTGTTCGTCTCTTTTCCGGGACTAGCGGATATGTAACACTGCACACCGGCTAGACAATTTAAATTGGCCATATACCTTAAGGCCTCCGTCATATGAGTAATTGTCTCTGTCTACGTTCCACCAGCCTTCGGGCTTATTAATTGTCTGGATCTCCCTCCATCACGTTATTTAGGGCTGACTTTGGAACCACTGGGGTTCCAGTGGCACTACTGGGGTTCCAGTGGCTAGAAATAAAATAAAGATCACTGCATACACCCACCCACCCCACCCCCTTGTATCTTCGGATACTGGCTAGTTAGGAAACCCCGCCAAAGTAGGAAGCACTGCGAAAATATATTATAGTTATTGGCCTGCAGTGCATCTCTGGGCGATTTTATATAAGCATAACGTCAGGTAAATGTTAGCTCCCAAGGTACATATCTCAAATGATGCATCCCCGACACACTGGTGACGGATAGGATTCAGCTCTCCATTTAACTCCACAAGTGACTGGGTGCGGCCTGAGAACCCACCTCGCCCTCGCGGGAAGGTCGCCATAGTTGGATAGCTGCATCTTTGTCACCACCCTTAACTTATATGTGCTTTCCAGCGCGCATGTACTGTGACTTGTCCTTGTGCGATTATATGTAGTCATGAAGCGACAGTAACAGGATCGTTATATGATTCTGGAGCTTTGACCTCATGATATTTGGGGATGTTCCGTAGGGTGACCTCACGGTCACCGAACATTCTCGCCCGTCATACTTATATGTTAGTATATGTTAAACAGTTAATTTGCCCTGCAATTTGTGGCTAAATCTAGATCTGGACCCAGAAACTAAATGATAGGGTGGAAACTAGCAGAAGGACCGCATAAATAAAGCGACAGCTACTAATACAGAATCTTGGAACATACATAAGATGACGGTGTTGAATTCTGCGGAAATCATCCACCCCGTCTTCACGTAACCCAGCGTGCATCACATTAAACATATACTTTCACTAGGTTGACTCTTTTACATAATATGGTTTTAACAAGAGGGTGGCCATTTTGTCATCTCTCTTTCTCCGCTTCAGCGCTATAGGCATTTTCTTTGACGGAGGCCCACGCGGGGCACTTTCCTTTCCCATCAAAAGAACGTTTGTAGAGGTTAATTTGATTTATATTAAACTTGCTAAGTAGCAGCGCTAGGCCCTCCTTTGTTGGGATGCCTCACGGATCTTACTCTGTGAGGTACCTCTGGCGAGGACCAAGATAGTGAGTCGTCAACATGGCCCAATGTACTAGACTTCTGCCATTGTAACAGCAAACGAGTACGATTGTTTAACTGCTGCATATATTAATTATTGTACTATTTAATTATGTCCCGGCCGTAACTGGAGCTGTGGGATCGTCACACCAGTGACACCAACAGCGAGGATGAGACTGTGAGGTTCAACTTTTGCGGCGATGGTCGCATGGCCCCACTGGAACGTAAACCTTCCACCGGCTCTAGAAGTTGTCTTTGTACAATCTGCATTTCCAGTGAATCTGGCTATTATGCTATTAGAATGTATAAGATTAAAACAAGTCCAAGCTATTTTAACAATATAATAAGCTAGCTTAATCCGATCGATTTTTTTATCATATTTCTAACATTTTAATATAAAATATAATATAAAGAAGTTAAAAATACTCTGAATGAAGGTTATTATCGCTAGTCTAGTGGTATACGTCTAACGGTCTAATTCTCCCACATCCACCCAATGATTCAGCAGGCATTCCTATTGATTTAAGACGCTGCCAGTTGTGACCCATTCATGATCATTTAACAGATCGAGTAAAGATGAGGATTACAGTAGTGGTTTCCTAAATCCGAGCTAGGTTTTGTTTAGAACAACATTCTCAAAGCAGAGCTATAATGTATCCACTAGCCGATATTGATTTGCGTAGTGTAATGCTGTCATCAGATTGGTATGCGAAATGCAAGCCTGGCTTGCTTTCAAGATGGCAGCGTATTTTCATTTCGCGGAAATAAAGATAATTATTGGATGATTTAGCGTTTATTATCATGTTAATTATCATGAACCATTAAATAAAACAATTTAATTGAAGATAATATGAGGATAGCACACTGATACGACACACACGCGGATATAGGGTAATTTATTCAAACTGATGAATTGACGTGGCAATGATAGACATACGACAGAGATTAGTTAAACTTGTTTATTTGGTGAATTTATTTTATGAAAAATACAACTGACGGTATTGACGGTATCAACGGTATTGGCTGTAATTATAAATGAGATGATAATGATAACGATAACGGTAATATTGCGGTATTCCCGATATTATCGGAAAATCGCCCAGATCTACACGAGTTGCTACTAAATAATGCTGAAATAAGCTTCGCCGCTCGTTTTCTCAAAATACATGGTCTACTTTCTGATTTTAATATTTCACATTTGACATCAAAACGATTGGAAGCATCCTATTGGTCTCTCAAGTATATGATGCCACAATCGATTACTCCACTTCTAGGCTGACATCACAATCATAATTGACAGAAATACGCTGGCATGAACATGCAATACTCCGTCAAGTGTACACATTGTAATGTCTGTGCTGGATTTACTATTTAATACACATGCTGTTAATAACTTTGAAACTAATATGATTGGGCCATGTTTCCTCAAATGGACTACCTTGATATGGTGACTCTGGGAATTCCGGGTTCGATCGATCACAACAAGAGCTAATGTGTGCGTGCGTGCGTGCGTGCGTGCGTGCGGGCGGGCCGGCGGGCGGGCGTGCGTGCGTGCCTGCGTGCTTGCGTGCGGGCTGCCCGGCGGGCGGGCGGGCCGGCGGGCGGGCGTGTGTGAATCTTAGCTAGAAATAGGCGTGGCTTAGCTAGAAATCTATTCCACTACTGTTGCTTGGTTCCTCGCTACTGCGCGAGTGACAAATTGAAGAGAGAAATTAATTACGAGCTCGCGCGTAACGATTATAAAAGGCAGGATCGACATTTTATCGGACAAAATGGTCTACGAGGACAGATCGCTGAGAAATTTCAGAAGTGCCGTTTTTCGAATTTGTTAGACATCTTGTTTACAGACTACATTCCTGTAATCATATTTCAGGATCACAGAAGATGGAAAATATGTCAGTTGACCAAGTCTTGTTTCGTAGGGCCCTTTATGGAAAAGAGAAGTGCTGTCAGCACGCTGAACTCGCGTGCCACTCATCTCTTAACGCTGCCCATGTCCCAATATATAAGATATCGATATGTCAGTCAGATCAGCAGCGGCTAGGACATGTTCCAGTCAGAGCTGTTATACCAACTCCAATCTCCTGTCTTGCTATAGCAGTACAGATTCCGTCCCTGTACCAGTACTCATTAACAAAGCATTGAAAAAGCTTACCTAGACATATTATTATTATTATTTTATTATTATTATTATTATTATTATTATTATTATTATTATTATTATTATTATTGATAAGAAAACCAGCATACGCCTCCTTAAACTCCATACCGTCTGTACCTAAATCTGTTCTATCGAGAACAAGTTCTGATTACTTAGAGTGGTCCTCTGGTCTGAATCTTGTCTTTGTTATCGGGTCTGTTACATCATCTACACCAGATAGTGGTGCTGGTGATGTATTCAGATTCGTCAGTTTAGAGTTGATAGTTGAAGTTGTGAACGTATTAGGCGAATACTGTCATTTGTTGGTAATAGCAGAATGTGAACCTGAAACTGAACTCGGTGTGGCGCTAGCGTTGCAACAGATGTTGTGTCGACCCATCAGCCAACCCATCACCATTCCCGCCATCCCGCATGCCATTTGCTCAAAAGCCCAACTGACATCCCTGCCTTACATCCACATGCCCGCCTCCATACCCACCCACCTGCTCTCCTACTAGCCCGCCAACATAACCACCCACCAGCCTGCCCACCCGCTCGCCTGCCCGCCCACTTCCTCATCAACCCACCCTACCTCCCACCTGCCTGCTTGCTCACCCACAAGCCCGCCAACCCACGGTCCACCTTCCCGCTCACTCGCTGGCCAGCCTTCTTGCTCACCAACCACACCGCTCATCCAGCCAACCACCCATCCATGACTTGAATTGGGGTAGGCAGCAGAATTCATTGTAAGTGTCAAATGATTTAACTTGGATGATTCGTTCTCCATGTCGACTGAAATGTAAACCAGGAAAGCATTGAACAGATATTGGTAACTGATAACGGATCGCAAAATGCAGATGCCAACCGTGTTGACAGCTTTCATCATGCAATGATTGTTGCAGTGGCATGAGCCGAGCTATTATTCTTTATTGAATCTGATGACTCTTACTTAGCTATGCACACACGAATCAGCCCTTCGCATGCACCAGTCCATAGTCTCTCACTGGATTCCATGCAGATTATTTGAAGGATCGCTGGCTCATAGATCGGCCTGATAAATAAGAATCTAGAAGTCTGCTATGCGATCAGAATGGATGTTGCTGATCCAGTGCAAGATTTCCCACACATTCAGAACTAGCAATGTATAACTAGTTTAATCTAGTCTACTAATGGTTCAAGAATCGGAATGATGAGTTGTACCAAATGTTTCTTTATTTCCATGCTAACGTTAGAACTGTGTCAAGCATGGATCTCCCTCGCTAAGTCAGCTGTGCCACAAATACCCATGCTGTACTGCCCCCTTGGGTAATTATCGTTTCTGCTACATATGAAGCACTTCTATCACAGATGCCAACATTTTGGAGCCAAAAGTCAGTGGGTCCTAACTGCATGCCTGCTGCAAGCAACTGAAAAATAATTTCAATTTGCAATATCTCTGAATATTTTGAAAACAATTTGACTGAAAGTTGTTGGTTGCCGAGGTAAACATGGGTTGAGGTGGTTGTCACAAGACCACCTTTCCGAACTACCATCATTTGACCCAACTCCTATGCAGCATAGCAACAGGGATCCGAACTGACACTCAATTATCTGATGTCATAATCAAACATGACACACGTTAGCCGACCTGGCAAATAAAATCGAAAAGTCTGTCTTCAATGAAGTTAATACAGCTATTATTGGATATTTCGATTTTAAGCGATTTGATTTGAATCAATTCCCAGCTCTGTAATTGGTAAAATCTGTATTTCAGTCAATCCACTTCAGGGAGATTCTGCACAGAATAATCTCCATGTTAAACCTATGGGAGTTTCTTAAATACAGGGCCTATGTGAGTGACTACATACATGTCTGTGTGTGCAGAATTCAGCCCCTGAGTGCAGAATCTAGGGCTTCTCGAATGTTCTTAATACTAAATATTATCATTATTATTATCATCCAAGGTTTTGTGCACTGCAACCATACGTATTTCATGCATTCACATCGTGTTGTCTTCTATAACATTTTTTTCTTTTTTTTTCGTTCGCTGATCATACCGCCAGTCCTGTAAGTGACTTTCGACATGATCATAAGCGTTAAGTGCGTGGATCCATGGTTTATTAGAGTGCGCCGTGCGGCCTGGAACCTCCGTCTTCAGCACTCGAGGTTTCTGTCAGGGTTACCTCACCCTTACCTCCTTTAGTCGCCTCTTACGACACGCAGAGGATACGGAAGGTGTATTCTAAGCCCCACATACAGGGCAAAGAGTGATTCTTATGCCACATGTTTATAATATATTCCTGCTATCATATTACTACATGTACACGCTGATTATCGAACCCACAGCGTTTATCAATCCCAAACATGTATGACGCCCATGAGCGTTGCTCATAACTGGTGCTATTATTCTGCATTTATGTATGCCGTCCCTAAATATTATTTATGGCGGGAAACTGTATGCCATGTCGCCTTTCTATATCACATCATTTCTAACTCTGAGTCTAGTTGTATTCATATCTGAACCGTGATTCATTACTATAGCCTACATGCACAAACTATTATCAGCTCTCTTATCATCCCGTGCCAACCACGCCTCTCTGATTAAAATACATTATGGCCGTACGTTGCCTCAATCATTAATATACATAACTATTTAATTACATCTTCGTACAGACATGGACCGACCGATGAAAGATGCTGCTACATCTCACCAGAAAATTAGACACGGTGCTAGTCACCTCGAGATTCGGCGTGCACAGAGGTTACTTTTATCAGGTCATAAATGAATGCGTCAGGATTGGTTGATCAGACCAGTTCATCAAAATCCATAAGGTGTTGATGCTAGAGGTATTAACATTAGTCTTATTGGCTTGGAATATCTTCAAATGACAATCTAGGCTAATTTAGAATCGGGAAACAGCAGCAAGTGGTCCATTGTCTGATAATAATACATCTCAAATGAATTGAACTAAGTCCACGCCTGCTTAGACACACAGCATTGTTAAGAATGATGTTTTACAGTAAACGTATGTGCTGACATAATGTTGGCCCTGCGCATACCACATAACCAACTTTACATGAATCAATATTTCTACTTGAAGCCAGCAAATATATGTCAGGTGTGATAGGCATTGGGTAATGAGAATATATGCCTACCGCATGCCATGAACTGCGAATGTTTGTTTGGCAGGAAAACTATGTTTCCATTTCAAAAAGATGCAAAACGGTCACTAAAAGGTCTCGCAACCATGTTTCTAAAATGGTACACCATAAAGCGAGAATATTTTCAGAAAAGTACCTGATATTGCGAGTTGCTGGGCCTGTGCTTGACCAATACTGGATCATATTTGCCCCGTATTGGCACAGTATGCGCCCAGTAACATGCGTTATCAAGGATGCATGTGTATGCTAATGATTGTGACTGTCACCAACACTCACAGACATCAACTGCACGCAATAAAGTCCTAGAATTATGTATACAGTGTTTTCATAACTGCAGTTTACAGTTGGTTAACAACTACAGAAGCACTTAATGCATGTCTCTTTCTGTTATTATTGTGCCAGATAATGATGGCAATTCAGGTTTAGACGCGTGTTGTACCGTAAATGAAATCGTGAAACGATTATAGATTAAGAAAAGCGAAGAGATCACAATTTTAGATTTTAGATTAATCATCAAAAGAGTCACTTAAATTAAAGTAAGTTGCATATTAACCCGTTGCACGCTGAATTTCTAGAAACTCAATTCAATGATGATAATACAGGTAAGGTGTTTGATATTTTGCAACAAATTTAACAGGAACCTGGTATTGTTATTGTCATAGTAAATAATTTGCCGATCAATTCGGCGTTTTGGGTACATACACATTATCTGAATTCTAAAATTATCGTAATACCAATATTATTAGACAGACTCGCTGTTTACTATCTTGAAGTCGACTGGAAATTGCCATTCACTTAGTCTACTTTCATAGCATTCAAACAAATGTTTCTAACCTCGTAGAAAAGACTGATCTCCCCTGTTAGAAAACTGGTAGTCTCCCGGTGCAAGCTAGTGCATGGTGGCGTACATGACTGCGTGAGTGTGTGCTCGTGCGTCTGTAGATGAGAGCATGTGGTCTAGGAGAGTGTGTGTGAATGTGTCTGGATGTGTGGTGGGTGGGTTGCTGAACGGGTGTAGGTGTGGATGAATGTTGTGATCGTGCGTCTGGCGGTGACTGGGTAGGTGAGTGGGCGGGCAGGTTGGTAGGCGGGAGATGGTGTGCGTGCGTGCGTGCGTGCGTGCGTGCGTGCGTGCGTGCGTGCGTGCGTGCGTGCGTGCGTGCGTGCGTGCGTGCGTGCGTGAGTGCGTGCGTGCGTGCGTGCGTGCGTGCGTGCGTGCGTGCGTGCATGCGTGCGTGCGTGCGTGCGTGAGTGAGTGAGTGAGTGAGTGAGCATGTGTGTGTGTGTGTGTGTGTGTGTGTGTGTGTGTGTGTGTGTGTGTGTGTGTGTGTGTTTATGTGTGTGTGTGTGTATATGTGTGTGTGTGCGGTCATGCGAGCGGTCTGTCAGGCAACTGTACGGGTCGGTGACTGGGTTGGCTGATGGGTGGGCTACTGGTGGGCTGGTTGATGCGCTGGCAGCTAGCTAAGCTGCTGGATGGGCTGGTGGGATGGCGGGTGTGTGAGTGGAAGGTAGGTTTTTGGTGAGTCGATTTGCATGTGCTAGGGTGTAGGGGTGTGTGTGGTGTGTGTGTGTCGGCGGATGGTTGGTTAGCTGGGTGGTGTGCTAGTGTGTGTGTGTGCGAATGAAAGTACATGTATCTGTCCATACACGTGCGCATTTGCCACGTCATGAGTACGCTTGTGTATGTGTAGGTGGGGTGGTGGCGTGCAACGAGGCGTGGACGTAGGTTATGGGTGCGTCGCGAAGGAGTGAATATGAGAACCTATCACTCGGCACGGTCAGTTAGCCATACCCACCATTCCTGGCCAAAAGTATACAGCCTTTGTGCCTTTGACTGGCAAATAGTGGACTATATTAAGGTATAGGCCGTAGGTCGAACAATGCCTACACCGCCCGTGGTCTATTCTATGAACATAAGTAAATCGCTGACTGAATAGTTAGTCCGCAATCCTCAAAATCACGTATTTCTAAATGCCTAGATGCTTCGCGCAGGCAAATCATAGAGGAGTAAATTAATGCAATATGCTTGATTCAATTTCTTCAATCAACTAAAGTGATAACAGTAACGCGTACCAACCAATCAAAGATAAATGTAACACCTATGCGCTTTCATATATCGTAATCGACCACATCATGGCACGCCCAACAGTGACTAATTACACCACGCATGAGATATACGAATACAAGCCAGTTCTAGTGGACATTGCCAAGTGATCGGATTTTCGGGAGGGAGAGGATGTTGATTTATTTGCTTCTTGTGAAAACAGTCCAGTCGATGCGACTCGTAGCTTAATTTCCAAAATCAAATATTCTCTCCATCTGTTTCCCGCCATTAACGTTGTTTGCTGATGCAGCTGCTATCAAGCAACTCTCAATAATCGATGACCATTTCCGCAGCGTATGCGGGACATGGTATCAGCCAACCTAGCGATCTCAAAGAAAGGTTTTGCATTCATTCAGATCATTCAATTATACACTCCGTGTATCTACGTTTCAACATAGGCAAATATAGAGGAAGAAGGTTGAATAGTTTGAAACCATATTCACCGAAAGTCGTTGCTGACATTGTTAGCAATGGCTTCCAGCCAATTTAGTTTCAAAAGATTCTAGACAACGAGTTTACCCTGTCAATAACATTTCTATCTGTTTCGTAGTGGCGTAACTATCAACTAAAAATAAGCTAATTAAATAAAATGGTAAGATGTCCATTGTTAACGAATTTTCATACCGCTGGTGATGAGATTCATTTAACCTATATGATCTATCATGCTGAAAGATTTCGTTATTGCCGTTATCCATCCTAAAATATGATGCTTACGGGATTATGTAAAGACTGGTGGAGTAATTAAAACTAATTCGCATTTAGTGCAATGAGTTCCTGGGCGAATAAGACTCAATCCATTTATCTGTTCGACAGAAGATCAGTATTTCAATGATTGTATGATTGCCGACGCCCAATGTTATGTACCGACTGATCAATTAAATTCAATTATATATATATATATATTATTATATATATATATATACACACCCAGGTCGCAATGTCACGCACGGGAACGGCAAAACACAATGTGTCTCATTATTAACACAAATACATTTAAAAGAATAAAGAGTTATTCACGAAATTTTGTAATTTACTGCACGAAGTATCTGACTGAATAAGGCTCTATCCATTCGTTGTTCTACGGAATTTCAGAATTCATCGCATTTCTATGATAGCTGGCGCCTTATGCCATGTGCTTAAAGTCTTAAGAACCTGAGATTATGATAATCCTTTATAGCGTAAAACACAATTAATTTACTAGCGAAATCCTGACGAAATAAAGAATTATTCCCATAATTGTGGTAAAATGCTGATATACAGAACTTGTCTGGCATCGTTGCCCCTAAATGCATGAAATGATACTATAATGTACAACGGCCCTGGAGTTATCGTGCATATTGATTAAATTGGCAAGGTCGCCAGAAAAAATTGATGGCTCTATATCTAGCAATGCCCGCCTATTTTAGGCAAACTCCATCCACTATTTTACGGGAACTGGAATCGATGCTACACATTTGTAACCTGAATACTCAGGATCTATGTTTCAAGTTATCTATACATGTAAGCTGGTGAATATTTTGAAACTAATGGCAGCAACATCTCCCCGTCTAATTTCTTTCAATATATTCAACAGAATGTTTATTAAATTGCACATTCATGTACAATTCGTAAACTTTATGACAACACCTGTTTGAGATGATGCAATCTGTAATTTACACTACAATTTATACGATGATTTCTAAAACGACCGCTTATATGCCCACTGGGACAATGGGAAAATGTGAATATCAACGCTGTACATCTTAGGATGAGATCACACACTTGAGGAATCCAGTTTTATCTATGCCCTTGCCTATGGCAGCAACAGCGCCCAATCAAATTAGTTTCAAAATATTCATCAGAATGTTTATTAAATCGTTCACCGTGTTTTAGACAGACTAAATCGAGTCAGTCATGCTATAATTGATTATGACGCCATCATACACGTTACCTAGTATGATGGATATATAAACTGGAAAGCTCCATTATGATCACGTTGGGATAATGAACTTAAGATGACATAAATGGTATTTCTCTTGAACAAAGTGATTGAAAGGCAATCTCTTTTAGAAGCACCTTTATGAAAAATGAATTCATGTCTGAAACATCAGTTCTTTGAATGTTTGAATGCATATCAGCAACATTACCATAAATGCAAATACTCATCTCGTATTAAATCTAAATAAATACAAGGATCGATTTCTAGCTACGCCTCGTCCATTTCCAGCTATGACCCGCCCATTTCTAGCTACGCTCCTCCCATTTCTAACTATCTCCCCCACATATCTAGCTAAGCTCCGCCCACATTTTAAGCATGATGGAATATTTGACACTTGAATTCCCTTAATCTATATCTCAAGATTATGCGTAAGCTGTTCAATCTTTTGAAACTAGTTTGCTCCCAGTTTAAATATTTTCAAAAAATTCAAGATAATGTTTGTTACATTTTATATTCAGCAGAGGCATACACCTCTTGCACTTTCGTGATGGAGTATTCCCGTTTTGTGACAAAGATGCAGCATTTTGATTGCAAAGTTAGCTAACTAGTGATGTAATTGAGAATGCTGTCAGATCGGATCTCTATACTGGCAGGCTATTGCTGTTGGTCCATCGGTCATGCAGCAATCTCAATAGCAATCCCAAGTACGGTGCAACACTGGATAAACTAGTTAGCCCAGGGCGATATATTCCCGCACTCTTGCACTCTGCTGTTATTCAAGACAGCAGCAGCATGCAAACAAAAAAGTTTCAAAATATTCAACAATTTTCTTGTATAGTTATCTTGGAAATAATATTCTGATAATCGACGTTCCAGAATATATAACTCGATCTGAACACGCACAAAATGTAGTCGGATCGTAGCTAGAAATGGGCGGGATATAGCTAGAAAGGGATACACCAATTGAAATAGCATTATGTAGCCTCCTCCAACAGTGAAGTTCGATATTGGTCAGGTGAATGATTTTAAAAGATGACACTATATTTTAATCGTACAATGTCTGATATTGCATGCGTGATTATGCCATAAATGGGGCAACTGCTATCGTTTCAATCAACGTTTTTAGAGAATGCCGTGATTGACTCTGCGGATTAAAAGATCTGTGTGGTATCTTCAGCAAAGCCACGTAGAAAGAACACTGGATAGCTCTATGTAATGCATTATTTGCTCATTACTGTCAAACGAGTAATATTGTTTGCATAGTGAATTATTTGTGACTGTTTAATTATACCATCTTCTCCAAACTTTCAAATTGATAATGAAACATCATACTGGTGACACCAACATTTGGGACGAGACCGTGAGGTTTAATCTCAGTGGCAATGGTCGCACGGCCCCATTGGAACGTGAACGTTCCACCGGCTCTAGAAGTCGGTCTTTGTACTTTCCGGAGAGATGCGATATGGGATCTGCAACCCTGAGAACTGCAGCTAACCAGCCCTTCCGTGCATCCTGTACACGTGGTGCGGTGGAATGGAGTGATATGGCGGACCAGCACGTACCCCCGCGAGCTACAATATTCAAACTGTATAGATGAGTACTGCTAATTTCTTCTTTCAAATAAAGACTGATTTTGCTTGGCTCAACTATCTGTAAATCTAGTAAACGCATTTAACCTAATACCCGCCCAAGACATGAGACTGATCACGTCTTAATGAAGTGTCTCAAAATGGAATTGTCATTCCTGCAAACGCACACCGTGTCCGCATTGGTACTATGCTTTACTTAGGGGCCTCGTTTCAATCAGGAAGACACTACGTATAGTAATTAATGTCATGGTTCTTGATGCTGGAAGCAGAGTATTTAGAATGCAGGTGCATATAGCTATTTTCCTTGTTTTCAAATCAATGATTTATATGTAACCCGTCTCAACTTAGTTCATGATATATTTCTTCCTTTGGCTAAGATATTACTGACAGATAATTTTGCTCATTTCCTAATGATACTGACTACCGGCGTGTATTATAGACGATTAATCGGATCTCTCTTGCACTCTCTCTTTTTATTTTTCATTCTCTTTGCCTCTCTCACCCTTTCTCTCCCTCTTTCCATTACTATATTCTTTCAATCGTACGCTCTCCCTCTCTCCAACTCTTTCCCTCTTGGAGTCTCCCTCACCTTCTCTCACCCCCCCTCCCAGTCTGTCATTATCTATTTCTCTATCCTTTTCTTTGTTTATCGCCCTCTCTCTCTCTTTATCCCTCTCACTCGCTCTCACCATCGTTGTCTAGACTTTAGAGGTGGTAAATGGGTAAATGAGTGCCATACATCATGATACATGCTACGGGAGTATTAATAGTATTAATGGTCTACTGCAGTATATCGAATAGAACCTCCAAATATTTCTTATGCTACACACAATGTTTACTTTCCATAAATTTTTCCGATAATTTTACATGTGAATGGTGACATTAAAAGGTATTTTTCTCGAAAACCCAAGGCGTACACATGACACAACTGGAATGCGCTACATGCCAGTTTCTGCAATATGAGTTATGTTAAATTGTAAAGTAATTCACTTGAGATGAATTATAAACTAGCTATTTCCATGTTTTGTTCCTGCTTCTGTGATTCCACACCGAGTGCAGTTAATCATCCAGTGACATATGTTGTACAGTTACTAGTCAAATTAATACAAAGAAACAGTATGATATTCTTCTGGAATCCAAGAAAAGGGTCATAAACACTTACATTGAATAAATCACACAACTACACATCCACTAATGTACCCACATTCAAAACAAAGTTGGAACATCCAGGATATCATTCACACCAGATTGGAACAAAGCGGATAGAGTTACCAATGTTGTCTGATTAAGACATTTAAGATGGCCTGATGTGTGTCAAGGGTCATTCCATTCACTGTAGGAGTTAATGGCTGGGTTTGATTGCTTGATTTTAGGTAATATGCAATCCATTTGATGTCCACTGCTCTCATTACATAACAAGAAACAGAATGAGGATTCCCGTGAGTATACGCGTATATGGTTTGCTACTAAATAATGCTGAAATAAACTTCACTGCTCGCATTCTCAAAAGAAGTGGTCTAATTTGCGATTTCAACATTTCGCATTTGACATCGAAATGAGTGAATGAATGCTATCAGCAACTCAAGTATACGTTGCCACATTCGATTATTTCACATGTAGGCTGACGTCACATTTGGCATAAATACACCATCATGAACATGCAATACTCCGACAAGTGTACGAATTGTAGTGTTTGTGCTGGATTTAATATTTAAAATACATTCTGTTAAAAAATCTTGAACTAATATTCCTGAACGTTGGTTCATCAACTTTCCTTAATATTTACCTCGATATTGTGATCTAGGAATTCAGGTGGTGGCCGATCTGAACACGAGCTACGAGATGGGCTAGACATTGATCCCTCTACTTCTGCTTGTTTCCTCGCCACTGCACGAGTGACAACGATGACAGATCACTGAGAAATTTCAGAAGTGCCATTTTTCCCGTTTGTTAGACATCTTGTTTACCGACTACATTCGTGTAATCCTATTTCATGATCATGTACAATATGCATTGTCAGTTAATCAACCCTTGTTTCCCAAACCCCTTTCTGACCTCATGTGCCACTCATCAATTAACGCTGTCCATGTCCAAGATAAAAGATGTCGATATGCCAGCCTGATCGTCAGCAGCTAGGGACATGTTACAGTCTGGGTTGTCTTAATCGATCTACTCTGCTGTCTTGTTATAGCAGTCCATTCATTTCTACCTAACTGCCTGCCTCTCTACCTGCCTTCCTGCCTACATAGCTGTCTGTCCGTATGTCTGTATGTCTGTCTGGAATCAGAAGGGTGCGTTGTACCAACTGTATCTTCATTTCCAATCTAACGATTGCTGATGATTTTGAACAGAACCCAGTATGGCTCTATCTCGGTAAGTCAGCTGCACCAGAAATATCCATGATGTTCTGGTCCGTTGACGAATCATCGTTCCTGCTACATATGAAGCGCTTCTAGAATGGATGACAACTTTTGGACCCAAAAGTTGGTGTACTCAATGGCCTTACAGCTGCAAGCAAGCAAACAATAATTTCAATAGACAGTAACTTTGGACGTGATGAATAATTTAAAGCCAATGTGACTGAAAGTTGCTGGTCGCTGAGACACCAAAGACTTTCGTGCAAATCTCTTCAACATATTCACCAGGTACAGAGTTAGATCCATGGAAAATGTAGCATTCGGAAATTCAGGCAGACAGTTATACATGGGTTGAAGCGTTTGGTCGCGAAATACCATCCTTTGACCAGAACCAATTGTAGCATGTCATTAGGGATCTAAACTTTCACTCAATTATCTGACGTCATAATCAAACATGACACAAGTTAGCGGATGTAACAATTAAACTGGCGCTTTTTGACTAAGATGTCTTGCAGCAAATGTACTTGTTGCTCTACATTCAGTTCAGCGCTGAGAATGTTATGCTGCATGCAATCCCAATGTCTGCAATGAAATGCATTATTAGGAAGATGCTTAATTTAATACCCTTTTAAACCGGTCACTTTAAAAAAAATAAGATTACGAATATGATGGTTCAATTATTGGACATTATACACAAGTTTGATATTGGACACATTGGTGGGGAACAATGTTGATATGTTTCTGTTGTCCCTGCACTGATAATTTTTGCCATATCACATTGGTAAGAATGAAGATTCACAGGAAAAGTATGCGCTCGATATAATGATGTCCATGTTGACTGTGAAATCTTGTTTCAACAAGTAATTATTGGCCATCTAGGGTTTCATGTCAGAGAATCATTTCTGTGTGCAGGTCATAGAATCAACTATAGGATACAATGTGTCAGCTTGAAGCCAGCAAACATGTACTGTGTGTGATAGACATTGGGTAATCTGAATATATACTTACAGTTTGCTGTGAACTGCGAAGGTATATTTGTAATGAAAACAGTGTTTCCATTTCAAAATGATGTGCTTGAATCACAAACCTATTTCGGAAACTATATTTCTGAAACTGTACAGCGTACACCGAGCACATTTTCAGATCTCTTCCTAATAATGCAGGTAACTGGGCCATTACTGGATGCATTGGCCCAGTACCGGTCCAGAAACCTGCGTTATCATGGATGCATGCCCGTGGTAATGGTTGGGAATTCCACTAGCACACGCAAACAACAGCTGCACGCAATACTGTCCTACAATTATTTATACAGAGTTTTAATTACTGCAGTTTACGTTTGGTTAACGACTACAGAAGAACTTAATTCATGTGTATTGCTGAGATTATTGCGCCCGGTAATGATTGCTATTGAGATTTAGAGGTGGGGTGCACAGCACATGATATCCTTATACGAATATCGACTGAGAACAGCGAAACGAACACAATTTTACACTTTAGATTGACGCCAAAAAGAAGCAGCGAAATGACAGTCACTCACATACAATGTATGTGAACGCAACATTCCCAGAAAGTTAATTGACGAATCCAGTTTGAGCTCTGCCTCGCCCATCTCTAGCTAAGGTCCACTCACCCTTTGACCAGGTTGGGATCGATCCGTGCACTCTCTGAATCCCAATTTCTGGAAGACAATACAGATAAGCTGTTGAATATTTTGTTGTAGGCAACAACAGCGCCAAGTCAAGTTAGGTTCTACATATTCAACAACCCATCTTGTGAATATCGGGTTCTAGGATTAGCTACCCCAAGATCCGTCGATATTGTATGATATTTAGTACTATTAATATTGGCATATGTGCTTCGACGCTGCACGTCTGGAATCAAAGCGTTAATTTCTCAATCATGAATATTTATTACTGATCATCACGTTACGTCATTTGGGGATTCCAAGGTACCAGGAAATGTAAGCCGTTATAGACAGGTTGGATGCGAAGCATGTATGAGCATGAATGATGCGTGGTATTATTACATCACTGGGGGAAACGCGATGACTGTTTTGATAATGACCTATAACGAGTGCAAGCATGTAGACTGAATATTAGGCTGACTGTTTGAATATTTTGTAAAGAATTGCTTTGTAAATGAAAGGCTGGTAATTACGATTGCCATGGGCAGACACATTATACTGTTCATATTTGAAATCAGTTTGATTGAGTTGGGTGTGATTATCACCAAACAATCTAGTTTTGTGTTTTCAGATATTTTTAATAACCGTTTTGTGGTTGTGTTTAAATATGGCTGTACAATACTATAAATAAAGAGGCAGAGTTTACCCATGTTAGACCGTAGGACAGGTTCTGGTATGTTAATATAAGAACGGCACAGCATGACGGTAAGACAGTGATGGATTAAATATTGAGAAGCTTTAAGGAGACGTTCTCGGTAGTTAATGCACCAGAGTCTTACGGGACCACTGAGTGAGATAAGATTATGATGATGGCCAAGGAAGGGTGTTGAATAACGAGAATGGCCATAACAGCGTGTTAAAGAAACCAATTCTCTGATTCACTACCGCGTGGTGCCTGATGCTGATTGCACAACTTGTGATCATCCTGGAATAACTCCACTGGGTTAAGGATCAGGCACTAGTACGTCATGACGAGTGGTAACCATCCATTGCCGTGACTAAATAAGAATTGTCCCATTGTGAAAGTAATTACAGCAGAATCCTTCTTGGTTGGTTAACGCTCTTGTCACAATAAACCAAAAAGTGTGGGAGCACAAAGTCTGCGAGTTATGGCTGTTGACAAGTCTTGTCAAAACAAGCAAAGTTTACATTAACTGTCAGAAGCCATCACTCCCAAACTGGTTCCTAACAATTCAGCACAACCGGGGGGGGGGGGGGGGAGGCAAGGGACCAATCAGAGTGCGAGTATTATGGGGAAATCCTTGGGATAGACCAAAATGACGGCAGAGCAGAGGAACCACTTTATTTGTATATGATTTTGTGTCTACTCTGTTTTCAGTTATCGTTAGATCAGTGTGGTAATCTCTTTATTCCAACTGGAGATCCGAGAGGCTATCTTTGTATCATCGTTTGTAATTCAGTTAAGCAGTCTTTAATAGAAATTGTAGCATATTTATTTTACACGTATTATATCAAGCTATCTCGATTTGCACAAGCCTTCAATGTGGCTATTGTAGAATTATAGCAATAGAATAACGTTTTCTTAAGATTAATATATTACATTTTACAAATGTGTTAACGTGTTATTTGTTAGAGAAAGGAAGACCACTTTCCCAAACTGCAAGAGAAGTCCGATTTAGTTAGGAGTTAGATTAGTTCAGATTTATTTTATCAAGAGGATCGTCAATTCTTCACTGGTGCCCACGACGAGACAGTAACACGAAACAGTAACAGTAAGTTCAACAGTGAGTACATGACAGACAATAATGTATCACCCATCTCAGATGCACAGACTACACTGAGAGCATTACCTAACCATATATTTGAGCATCTAGACATTGCAGCATCCACAGTCCATGCGGCTTATACACTTCATACAGAGTACACACGTGACGGATCCACAAAGTTAACATTAGAAATTCCGAATCATGATGCAGAACCTAGACAGCTGGGAACAATAGCTCATATCAACGTATACCTATACATAGTTTGAAAACAAAGTAGAAATAGCTTGGAAGCGCCCACAGCCTGTTTAGAGCAGCCTAGCATGGTCTACCTGGCGCTTAATCAGCTAACGACAGATTTAAAGACATCAATGCAGGCTTTGCATAATTCGTCAGTAGATCGGGAGGATAGTCAGGTAAGAAGGGAATTTCTACATGATCATGTCTGGCAGATTTAGACGTACGATGGGCATATCCCCATGGATGTACCTGATTATTCCGAGGCATATGGATTTGCATTGGGGGCCCGTAAGCTAATAAACCAGGCGACCGAGCCTATATGATCCATTGGACGACGAGGGGCCAACTGCATCTTGAAATTGAGAACTTCATGAACATTCGTGACTGTTGAATGTAACCTGGGACGAATTACATAACCATGTGGTCAAATACTTCGTATCAGCAAATGTACTTTTGCGATACAACGGATTTAATAATCTTTCACAATAAAAATGTGTATTGTAACTTAAATGGTCAAATTTCGGTATTAGTCATTAGAAATTGTTGATTATCATTAATTTCAAAGATTTGTATCAATCAACGCTAGCTCCAGAACAGCCACCATAATATATCGTAATTTAAAGAAAATGAAAAGGGAAGATCGAAATGTTGTTGATTGGTACCATCATATAGGGATAAAACTACTAACTCCAGTAAAATGCCAGAGATGAATCAGAATAACTTAAGACATTGTTTTTAAACATAGACATTAAACATGTATTTATCTGAATAATCGGAGAAATCATTTTACCCATATTGCAACCAATCAAAGATGTAAGTGGACCCATGCGCCTATCAGTGGGGTTTAAGTGCCACGCAAATAGTATTCCATTTGTGCATTGATACCTATTTTACTGCTTGCTACGGGTGCAATACTGCTGATTACTTTGAAAACAATCTGACTGGAAGTTGTTGCTAGCAGCAGCAAGGATGCGCAGTCAATTTTTTTTCCAGTTGGCTAGTGTAATTTTCACTGATTGTTTCTATGGTCACAAAATTATGCCAGTCTAATATTTTGAAACCATTTTCACTAAATTTCTTTGCTGCGTCTACTAGTGGCAAGTCAAATTGTTTTCAGAATAATTTCCGGTATTTTCTATTACTGTAAGTAGCAGATAGAAAAGGAGATCACTGTTATATAACAAGTACAGTGATAACAGGACCGCTTGTAAAAAGGAACGGATTAGACTAAGATGTATCTCTCCTCGCACATTTACGCATTGAGCGGCATATTAAGGTAGTTTAGTTGCTTTATGTTATTCTGAATCATTGTATCTTCTTTACTGGTGATAATAGTTACATTACTGTATAGTGTTACCAATTGACACCATTTGTCAGTTCTCATTTCCTTTACCGTAACCACTTGCATCATGTGTGAGCAAGATTTGATTTATCCATTATGTTTTGTTGTCAACGAGTCTCTTAATTCCTTTGGTTTTATCCCTGGGATTCCAATGTCAGTCTGACCGTCTATAGCTATGTCAAGGGAGTTAATACACTATAAGAAAGCTGTTGGATATTCTGCAAATAATTTGACTGAAAGGCGGTGTTAGCATAACCGTTTCATTGACATAATCCCTTAAAAAGTAAATTCTTTACGACATAAAGCTTATTCTGTTGAATATTTTGAAATTGATTTGACTGGAAGTTGTTGCTTCCTAAGGCAGTAACAGTTTCTAGTCAGATCAATTTCAAAATATTCGACAGTTTTCCTTTATGGTTGCCTTGAAAATTAGATATGGGGAATTCATCCGTGAAAGGGTTAAAGCAAACAGGGGTCAGAAAAGCATAGCACAATGAAAGCATTGGCCTACACAGTACACTCTGGTATTAGTGCAGTCATTCTATGTAAAATCATAGCACAATGAAAGCATGGGCCTTCACAGTACACTCATGTATTAGTACAGTCATTCTATGTGAAATCATGGAACATTGTTGTTGCATCAACTATTAAAATTACTATTATTCTAGTGAATGGCTAAATTACAATAAGCTGAGAATATTCGGAAAATATCAGATCATTATTAGCTCACCTGGGCCAAATAAACTTTTGGCCATGGTGTTCGTCCGTCGATCAAATTGCATCTCCTGGCTGAGCTTATACACTGGTAATTCGGTTGTAATGAATAACACGGACAAATTTGTACAATATTCATGTCGTTGATACATGTATATTTTTCAATTGGGCTGCTGTGACGTCAAAAGTGTCTGTTTTGGAACTAGCAATGTTACTAAAAGCTATTACTGTTTGCGATTTAGCTTTGACCTCAAAATCTGTGCACGTATTCGGGACCCATGGACAAACATCGGAGACGATCGCTCTAGTAGAACCAGAGTTATTCACAGTGTCCATTTTGAAGAAATTGTTGCTGACGCTGTTGCATTGTGATTGTTGACCCAAGAGAAGTCTAAGCACTCCATTCTCACATTAACCCTTGCGTCTAGCGACGCAGGTAACAAATCATGACAGTTATGGCCACTTATGAGATAAATGTTGATAAATGTGTCATCCTTAATGAAATTGTGGTAATTGTGTACCATTACAAGCTAAGGTCAGTTTGACCTGTTTTTATTGGCTCATGGGCCCTTTGGACCAAGAGAACTTATGCCGTGGTGGTCGTGACTCAGCTGTCCGTCAAATCGCATCATCTGTGACCAATTTCAGGCAAATTTGTCGGGGAGAATCCTATGGGCGTAGGCTCCAGAATATCGCTCCAGAATTTTGATTGATTGATAAATTGATCGGTGAAAAGCTTATAAACGATTTACTGGAAATTGTCAAAATGCATCTCCTTGGTGGATTTCAATCAAATTTGGTTATAAGAGCCCTATGGTGCTACGTTTCATAACCTCTATTTAGAATTTCGATTAGTCAGTTTTGGGGTGAAAATCTTGGATTCTATGAAAAAAATTCCCTGAAATTTTCAAAATGCATTTTCTCAGCCGCTTGGTTGATTTTAACCAAATTTAACTAGAAGGGCCTATGGCGGTATGCTCCAGAAGTTCTATTCAGAAATTCGATTGGTCAGATGTCTTATCCTTAACCATTTACACCTCAAATTCTTCAAAATAAGTATCACTTTTCTCATAGAAAATGTCCATTTGCAGGTAAAGAGATTATTTATGAAAATGTATCACTGGAACGACTGCCTTGATTATCTAGCCAGTCATTCCAGTAGTAACTTTACGAAATAGGATTCTCTTGGAGTTCTGGTCTGAAGATGGACATTGTCTCCGATTTACTGCAGAAGCCATTTTCTGGGTGGCGTGAGCACTATTGGGTTAATCAATTCCCGGTTTTAAACGAATTCGGCCAGAAGTACCCCATATTGAGTGCCTGGAATTTTTAAAGATCCATTTTCCGGTGAACATCTTGTTCGTGTAAATGACGTCACAGGAAGGTGCTGTACTCCTGATATTTCATCGATAACTAGGGGGGATTACAGTTTGTTCAAAAGAAATTGATCAGTTATAAAACATGGCTGTTATGGACCAATCATAGTTTACCATTTGGTGGCCATGTTGGTTCTTTATTGGTTCAATGGAACCTTTCAATCGATCTGATTGTGCGCTGTCAGTGTTCACTACAGGTAGGCAACTACTGGGTGGAGAGAGGAGTCAAGAAGATTGCCCATGTTCCCCCCTATGGTAAGATAATCCACCACTGATTCGTGAACTGGGTTCGTCGGTTAAGTAGTCCAATGTTGAAAACCATGCCACACCACTCCCTTATGTTGATTTTAAATTATTTGTTTGTTTAATATATTTATCATGGCGATATGTTCAAGGTAACAGTCATGATTTATACAATTCTATCGGTGTCCACTCAATCTCAATTGTCTTAAACTTATATATATATGCTCAGCTTTAGCCCATTTCCTAGGTATGTGTTGGCTTTCAAGATTCAAAATTATTTTCATAACAGCTAAATTTGTTACATTTTTATATAGGAATATATATTGTATGATTTCCAAAAATTTAAAAGCCAAATCATACTTGGGAAATGGGAGATCTACAAAGAAATCCATACGTTTTAATTCTATGAAAAAAGTCAGTTATTGACCCATTTACTACTGGTAAGCAATTATCCCATTTAATCATTAAATGCCAATTTATCAATATTCAAACAGTTTGAACACATTGCCAAATTAACACTCTAATATTTTGATGGCAATTTGATATACACGTGTTGCTGCCGATGACAGCAATTAATAAATTTGGCAGATTTCATTTTTACAGAACCGTGAGACAGTTTATTTCAGATAAAGGGTTTTCCTTTTCGTGTTTACTACTGCTTATTAATATGTATGAGCTGAAAAATGCGGGGTTTATCCAATCATTATCGCGATCCAGGGATTCCTTTGAAGGAATCGTTTAGCGGACTTGATCTACCCATTTGTTGCTACGAATAACATACTACGAACCTTCGATTCGCGCGATGTTAAATGCTAGCGGGATGGATTGTCGATTGAACTGTCACTAAAAATCGTTTGATATTAGAAAATATATTTTAATATGTACAGCGAGATTTTAGCACACGATTCAC
The DNA here is from genome assembly GCA_034401795.1 of Chaetoderma sp. LZ-2023a. Lineage (NCBI taxonomy): Eukaryota > Metazoa > Mollusca > Caudofoveata > Chaetodermatida > Chaetodermatidae > Chaetoderma > Chaetoderma sp. LZ-2023a. The sequence continues at coordinate 73,651,088 of CM067373.1, forward strand.
AACTCTTTTCTATATCAGAATCGATAGTACAACGCATTTTTCTAGCGTTGAATGCGAAAATTCGTGTATTTTTAACACATTGTAGATATGGGATTGTCTTGTGGGAGTCATGACCCCGCGGGATGTCTTATATTTTCAAGTAAGTCCCAAGAGAAATTTATGATTTGAAAATACCAGGTGAGCTAATGGACCGGCTGACTTTATACTTTTAATATTTAACTTATTATTACATCAACCAGTGCTGATGATATTCGGTTTCTGATAAATGGATGATGTGCGGATATGGCACATTCGAACTTATTAGATAAGGTTTATCATCAAAATTGAAATAGCCGAATTGAGTAGAATAGGTCCCACGGTTCTGAGTTGATGTGTATTTGGAAATAGTTTGGATGAAAGTTGTTGCTGTTCAGTCGGCACACACTTTTATAATAGTCAGCAGTCGCTTGGACTGATAGTTTAGAAAATAATCAATGTATAATAATCGGTGGAATTGAACGTGACAAACTGACTTAGTTGATGACGTTAGGCATTCTAGGTTCTCATACGAGAATAGAACAACACCAGCTGGCAAGGAGATCATACAGCTCATGAGCCTATTAACTCAAGCCTCCTATAGGCTTACCCATCGATAGGCAATGGTCAGGACATGGACATTGTAGCGTCCTGTAGGAATTAATAACATAATCGAAATTTGTATATCAACTATATGTCACTCATACAATGGCATGCAACAACAACACATTATGTAATGTTGTTAGTTAGCTGACAGATCGCATCAAATCAGAACCAGTTACCACCACTTTGTCTATGCGAGACAGCATCTCCATAGAAGAATAGCACGGAGTTTGAATGGTCAGGATGACGTCATAATCAATGAGCGTCGATCAAACTCTGTAGCAAAGAATGATATAGAACAGATTTTGTGGTTAACATTGAAATGCAGGGATCGCTGATTGGTCAGAACGACCAACATTTATTAGGTAGGAACTTCTAGGAAGGAATAAGTAGAGGCTGATTGGGGGACTGACTGTTCGGGCCAATCAAGCTGTGCTTATGACGTACCTAGAAGAATCATCAGAACAGATTCGGGTAGAATCTATATATTTAGATATGTATAGAACCTCAGAATCAGAGATCTGAGGACTATAAAATATACACTTTCAGATATAGAAAGCAATCAATCCACCATCTCGGTTCACTGAACATCTCGTGATGTTCAGTTTAGCAGGAGCTATAGAAGTAGAGTAGCTGTAGAATTTACTTGTTCTGTACCAGAAGGTACTAGGTTGTTATCTGAGCGATTTTGCTCTAGTCTAAATCACTTTGTAAAACTTCTGTACAGTTAGCGTAATAAAAACATATCATCTTACGTATATGTGAGACAATAGTTCGATCTAATCTTTCCGTTAGCAGTTAGCATTTAGGAATCTGATCAGTGAGTCGGAAGCAACATCCGATCCTTACCCGATCTTCTTTAGTCAGAATAGGCCAAGCAGTCTTCTAATAAATATCGTCATCACCATCGTCTTGACGAGGCGAGCCAGACTGTCTTGTATCCTTCTCCACCATCGGCAAGCGGTTGTCGCAGCAACCGTCACATCATACTCTTACCGATAGTGAAGCGGGACCATCGGAAGTAATCTTAGTCAGAAAACGGAGATCCGAAATCTTCAACATGTATGCCTACCATTGAGATACCCGAAATCTCAATGCTACCGCTCGGTAAACATTGCCAAAATTTAATCTGAGGGAAATTAATCTAAGGAAAAATTATTTGCTTGTGTTTTGATATCGTACTACGCATCTTTATGTCATTTTAACAAATTAATTGCATAAATATGTCAGAATGCAACGCCAACATTTATAATCGCGTTCTAGCATATGAGTTTAAAAAAAGAATAAACGTGCGTGATAACATGTTAATCTAGTATCCCTCTATTTGTTTTCAAAAGAAAATGCCAGCCACAATTTACACTTTAAAGGTTAGGAGCCATCACTCCCAAACTGGTTCCTGCCAGTTCCCAGATTGCGCAACAGGGGAGCAAGGGACAAATCAGTGTGCGAGTTTTAGGGGGAAATCCTTGGGATAGCCCAAAATGACGCCAGAGCAGAGGAACCACTTTATTTGTATATACGCTGGTGTCTGCGCTGTTTTCAGCTATCTTTACACCATCGTTAGATCAGTGTAGTAATATCTTTATTCCAACTCGGAGATCCGTTGTCAGTTTCACAAAGGTGCGTAAGTACGATATTGGACGTAAATATGGCGTAAGTACGGTAGGGGGCGTTAATCGGTTTTCACGAAAAGCCCGTAACTTACGCGGGGCATTACTATGGTCGTAACTTACGAGTGCTGTGACCCACGCTTGAGTTAGAAGAAAACGACATCGCGTTCAGAATCTAGTTTTCCAGCGTACACTGCGAGTATTTGCGAGAGGCTAATTAGGTCATCATTTAGGTCGGGTACACGTTTTAAAATTAGATCCGTTTATTCATATCTGTTGCTTTTGTGCTCTTCGGAACTTCGCACATTTTCCAGAATGCATTGCTATCGACACAAACAGATCATCACTGAAAGGTTTGCCTTTACTATATACCGTAATTTAAGCTGTCAAAATGAGTCACCAGTTTTCGAATATCCCTATCGCTGTTCTGATAGAGCTCTTATATCTTCCGCACCGCCTCGCTTCAAACATGTCAAAGCTGGAGCTTCGATCTAAAAGTACAGGCGATATTTTGTTGTTTGAAATAATCGAGCCATCGTCCGTTAAAAATGACGCCTCAAATCCAGGATTTAATTTAATCGATAAAACCTGTCTATTACGACCACACTAGGAGCAGAGTAACTGTCAGAATATGAATAAGTGAATCGAGCCAAGGCCCAAATGTATGCCCTAGGTGGCAGATAATAGTTGGCAGATTATTTTGAAAATAGATTGAGTGTGTTGTTGCTTCCTTAAGTTATTTACTGTCAAATTGTTTTCAAAATAATCAGCCAGTTATTTATAGCCATTTTGGCCTTTATCCTTTGTCATAAATAATGCAAGTTAATTATCTTTTTCCGGTAAATGAATTTTCGAATACCGGTACAGCACTGCAGTAATTATAGACAACAATTTTTGTAAATTTACCACGAATGACTGGCTTCGTTATCTAAAAAATAGTTGCCGCCTCCTGCAAGCTTTCACAATGGTTTAAAGAAAAAAGCTGTTAACCTTTAATCCTTGAATTGAAAAATAAATTACATGTTTTCATTGATAATCTCCCTTTGCCGACCAAGAGATTATTTTTGAAATTTTAACACTGGAATGACTGGTTCCGTTATTGAACCAGCCATCCCAGCGGTAATTAAAAAAAAATAATCCTCTTAGTCTGCAAATGCACATTTCTCATGACCACTGCAGAAGCCGTTTTTGGCTGGCTAAAGAGTTAAAACAAGAAAACAAGAATAATTTCCAGTGACTTCCATTTCCAGTGTTAAAACTAACCCTATGGAATTGTGACCGCATATTCAATAAGGTGGCGGTGGCACAATATACACTTTCTGAAATTGAATTGTTTAAATCAGGTAGCCATATTGTATTTTGAATGCAGGGCAATTGTCATAGCCACAATAGATATTGTCAAAAGGAACAAGTGATGAACGTTGTTAAGTTCCATCATGCAAATGACAAAATTGTTGACAGACACACTGCCAGACCTGTGTACACACTAGTAAAGGTTTTCCAGTATGGCTGCCTTGAAATTAAAATATTCCTCACGGGAAAGGTTTAACCCTTTAATGGCATGGTCCATACACAAGTACATAGAAAGTGGGAAAATTGGAAAAGTGTGGAATTATAAAAAGCCAATATAGTCAGGGCTTGAACATTCTGGAAAATTTAATATTTTCTCCTACAACTTTGGAAAATATATGGGAAATTAAAATATTGTCAGATGTGATTTTCATTTGCAAAATAATATAGATAATAATAAAAATATTGATGATTTTAGCTAGAAATTTCATAATTTTTCTGAAAGATTTGGTAGCTTTCATATGGACACATATTTGAGACATAAAATGGGACTAGAAGTTGATTAATTAGGTCTGGAAAAAGTATAGAAAAAGTATGGAATTTCATTCTGCAGAAGATGGATGAACACTGTAATGAGAAAATGTAGTCAAGAAAAAAAATTGTCCCATAGAAAATATCCATTTGCAGACCTATGAGAAGACTATTTTTGACAACTTATCACCGAAATGACTGCCTGGCTTGATGATTTGGCCAGTCATTCCCGTGATAAGATTTCAAGAATATCATTCTCTTGGTCTGCAAATGGATTATACATTCCCCCATAGAAAGTGTCCATTTGCAGACCAGAGAAGACTATTGTTGACAACTTAACACTGGAATAACTGGCTTGGTGATTGAAGCAATCATTGCAGTGATAAGATTTCAAAAATAGCATTCGCGTGGTCTGCGGATGGATATACATTGCCCCTTAGAAAATGTCCATTTGCAGACCGTGAGAAGACTATTTTTGACAACTTACCACTGGAATGACTGGCTTTGTGATTGAGCCAATCATTCCAGGGATAATATTCCAAGAATAGCATTTTGACTGCAATTCCAGGGGGCCCAACTTTTGAATAATATATTATATGATTCAAAAGTACTTTCCTTTGTTTTGCAGCCTGTGCCAGGGTGATGAGTGTGCGCCAAATCAATGTCTAGTGTAACAGATAGAAGGCCTTGCAATGAGATACATTCTATGGTTTCTTCTTCATCACTCTTAAATGATTGGATGCAGTAAATGGAATAACATCTGTAAAACGGTACCAAATTCCCAAAAGACATTCTCAGTCAATCTCAGAATGACAAACACACACCTGTGATGGATGTGACCACGGTGTTTCTAAAGACTGTTTTCAAAGTCTCATATCTACTTGTTATTAAAAACACACTCTGACAATTACAGTTCATTACATCAATAATCATATTTAAGGCAAAATACTGTATTTATTGAATGAGTTAAAAAGAAAAAATTCACTTTTGGTGATTGAAGTTTTTATTTAACCCTTATGTCAAGTTATGACACTGATTTCAAAATAGTTAATTATTGCAGAACCAGTAGTTAATAAGACTGGCATATATTGTTTAAAGAATTGCATGGCCTAGATGTTAAACAAATAATCTTGGGTTAGTATCTAAATACACATATTGTGTACAGTCACTAAATCATTTTTGTCAGTAGACGCAATGAGTATTGAAAATTTGATATAAGAATCTAAAATTACACCAGTCTTCAAATCTTCCAGTTTATACAGAATATGAATTCTGTACTTGATGAATGACAAATTGTGACTTTCTAAATCAGTCATGAGTATCATTCATCAAATACTGAATTCACATGCTGTATGAACTGGTAACTGGAGACTGGTGTAATTTTCAAAAGATAATACCTTTGTCCCTTACATAATTCTACTATCCTATGCGCATTTCTAGCACAGAATTTGTAATTCTGATCATAAGTTTCATACTTCTGCTCAAAAGTGTTACATTTTGACCTGCGATTTTCATATTTGCTGCTAAAATATATACATCTCTGTCCAAATGTTTTGGTTTTAATCTCAAATTACCTCATTTCAAGAAAAAAATGTTAGCATTTCTGGTCAAAATGTGTATGTTTTCAGCCAAATGTGTTTTGAAATTTAATTTCAAGTGTTCTGATTCAAATACTGAGGTTCCAGGTGAGCGATACAATCTCCAGGGTGTTTATTTGTTGGTAATTTATCAAAATATCATAGCCATTATTTTGTATGGTGATGGTACTTTATAATTTTTTTTATTTTGATCCCTCTTAAATTACAACTACATGACAAATGCTATAAGGCGACACAACGTTATCCAACTTAATGGTTTATCACTCAAGCCGGCCCAAACAGTGGTACTGAGAAATGTCCATTGGTTCATTGTCCAAGAAGACTATTTTTAAAATTCTGGCTTTGGAATGACTTGTATTGCTATGAAACACTGGCTAAATCGACGACTAAATGGTTTAGTCATGCAAAATCAAATGCCCTTGGAATGGCATATCCAGGCTAGATTGAAAGATTCAACCAATGGCATGCACATACTGTTACTGCATTTGAGCAACGTGCCGCAGTGAAATATGTCATCAGATACTGTAATAGATGCTGGTAAATTAGCATCATGAATTTATAGCATGAGTGTACATGGCCGCCATTGACGAAACAAAATGTAGCATGTTTGGCGGCCATATTGGATATTTTTATTTGATGGATTTTGAAACCGAAATTGGTTTTATATGAGTTTTTAGATCTGATTTCAAGTCTGGCATTTTCAAAATTGTCGGATACGCGGTTTGTAGACCATCCTTGGATCTTTTTACCACCAAAAAATCTCATACTAAAGCAATGGGAAATTAAAAATGTCTTCTCGATAACCACTGAGACGATTTCAAGTATATTTGACAGGAAGCATCCTTAGGGAATAGGGATACAAGTTTGTTCAAAGGAAGATGATCAGCCAATTTGGCCGGTGCCCATCTTACATTTTGGCCAACAAAGAAACGTCTTTAAAAATCTTCTCCAAAACCGCTTGGGGATCGATGCAAACCTCATGAAATATGATCTAGTGCAAGAGCTCACCCAAGTTTGTTTGAGGGAATTTGGTTTGCCAAGTGGTTTAAAGGCTGTCTTGGATGACCTCGTTTTCGGCAAAACGATTTCTCCAGAACCGCTGAATGGATCGGGCCGAAAATTGTATATGTAAGAAAACATGTCCGCCATGAATCAATCAAAATATAACATTTTTGGCGGACATCTTGTATTTTCTGCAAATTTCTTAGAAAATCATACTTATTAACCACTGTGCCAATTTTAATAAAACTTGCCTAAGCTTTCTTCACAGAAATTTGATTGGTAAATTTTTCCAATGGTCATCTGGTTTTGTTCGGTTGTGTCCGTGGTGATGACAATCATGAAATGCTGCTCAAACTCAATAATACTTCTTTATTGGAATTAGAATTAACGCATACGACCGTGTTAACAATAATTTACTGGTTTATTTTAGCTCAAATTTTAACACAAGAATGTGTGTGATCCTGTACGAGGATTCCACAACTAGGGATGCAATCTAAAAACTCTGGAAGTGATTACAGTGTGATAACAGTAACAACAGGAGAGTGAGGGTCTGCAATCAGATGCTATTGTTTACTTCAGGAAATCACTTGACATTATATCTATACAGTTAGTCTTGACAACCCTGGTTTTATGTGGAGTATGGGTTGGGATAGGATGGAGTGGGGGTTGCCACCCAGTGGTATGCGCAACACACACCCACCCCTCCCATCATTGGTGAAATGGTTATCGATCAGTTGATCTCAGTCCTGCTTTTTTGAGGCGATGTTACCTCAGTCAACGAAACACTCTTAGAGCTATACAAGCACACCTGTCTATAACGGCCACTGTATGGACCATCAAAATCTCGTCACTAAGATAGGTGGCCGCTTAATGCAGCTCACCACCGGCTGTGGGTTTTAGGCGCATGAATGGCATGTGATCGTGATTTCCTAACAGTAAGACTCAACTATTTTGTGTAGTAATCAATTAGTCCCAAAAGCGAGTGTGCGTCGTAGACGTATATGTCCGCTATAGACAGTGTTGTCTGCATTTCCGCGAAAAAGCCCCTCCCGTTTTAGCTGGCGTTGACTCATAGGCGCCTTTAGCCTGACCGACTGGTATGCCACTCTCTCTGTAATAGGAGAGGGTACGACGCCGCGCTAAAATGCCTATGCCTTGACGCCTCATTTGGTGTTTTCTTTCTTAGTTCGCAAACACATTAGAAAAATCAATAGACGCATAAATACCTTTTAGTTAGGCCTACATATGTTAAGAAAATTACTATTTATAGGATTTATTCAAACATGATTATGTCGACGTTTATCAAAATAAAACACGAAATTAGGTAGAATTACCAAGTTTAATATAGCGGAGAACGTTGAATTGTCGTCTCGCTGCCGTTAGACTATGCAATTGTACTTTCTATATGGCTTTCTATATGGTTCACGCTAGAAATTAGTTGTACTGATTGACCCCGTACTACAATTAAAATCTGACAGCTGTCACATCGCAGTCAGCTGGATCATGTCATAAGCGGCGACGACGATTCACGCCTTAGCGTACTAGAGAGCTCCGCTTCTAAGTTACGCGTTTTGTTATTTAGGCGTTTATTTGCTACCCCTTTCGTGAAACTGACGTAGACGCGGGACGTAAGCATAGCGTCTAAGTTAGACGGTGACGTAACTTACGCACCTTTGTGAAACCGGCCCACGAGAGGTAATCTGTGTATCATCGTTCGTAATACAGTTAAGCAGTCTATTAGAAATTGTAGTATATTTACTTTACAGGTATTATCGCACGTTATCTCGATTTGTACACGCCTTTAATGTGGCTATTGTCGAATTATAGCAATAGAATACATTTTCATAAGATTTATATATTAACTTTTACAAACGTGTTAAAGTGTTATTTGTTAGAGAAAGGAAGACCACCTTTCCCGAACTGCAAGAGAAGTCAGATTTAGTTAGGAGTTAGATTAGTTCAGATTTATGTTATAAAGAGGATCGTGAATTCTTCAACCTGTATGATTACTTTTGTACCACATTGCCAAACTATGGCTGGCAACTCTATAACTGAGCGTATATAACGAGGCAAACATACTAGGCCTTTTCTGATTGGTTTAAAAGTAAATTATGATAGGCTGTAGAAATGTATCAACATTTAGCTACTAAACCCTAACTATCTTTCATTGTCGGCATGACAAATAGCTAACACGTCAGGGATGCATTACTGGTGGCAAATTCACATGAATGGTTAGTATTAGATAAAGCGAGATTTCCTTTAACACGCACCTGCTATTGTCATTGTCAGCAAGAGCTCCCCGTTAAATTCGTTTCAAAATATACAATGGGATGTTTATTAAATTTTTAATTAGTTGCCGAATTCGGCATTTTATTTGAACAATGGCATAGCAGTATCTCAATTGCAATGCTACTAGAGAGACACGCTCTTTAATATATTGATTCTCAGATGTTGAGTAGAAAACTGGAAACTGGCGCGATCAGATAATTGTATCGTTTCTCGTAAAGACGTTGAAAGGTCTGTTTTCCCGGGTTGAAAAAACGGATAGTCTTCCGCTCTGGTGCAAGCAGGTGCATGTTTGGTGGCGTGTGTAAGCGCCTGCGTGCATTCTCGTGTATATGCACACGTACAGGTGTGTGGATGATGGTAGATGGGTTTGTGAGCTGATGTAGGATTGTTGATTGTGGGTGGGTGGATGGGTCGGTGGCAGGCCAGGTGGGCTGGCGGGAACTTGGGCAGGCGGGCAGCTGGGTAGATGTGTGGATGTGCGTGCGTGCGTGCGTGCGTGCGTGCGTGCGTGCGTGCGTGCGTGCGTGCGTGCGTGCGTGCGCGTGTGTGCACGGTCATGCAGGAAATTGGTAGGGCAGACACAAGGGCTGGCTGGTAGGCGGTCAGGAGGATACGTCACTGGGTGTGCGGGCGGGTGGATAGTTAGTGGGTGGGTGTATGGAAGGGAGGGTGTGCATGATTGAGGGAGGGAGAGCGGGTGGCTGGTAGATTTTGGGTGTGTTTGATGGTGTATATCTCGATATGTGGGGGTTGGGTGGGGGTGGGGGTGTATGTGCGGGTAGGTGTGTGGGCGGATAGTCAGATAGCCGGGTGGCACTGTGTGGTAGGGTGTGTGAGATTGAGAGTATATGCGTCCGTCAAAATACACAATACACACGCGCACGCGGGTACTGGTGACGTCCTGCATGCGTGTTTGTATGTATGAGCGCGAGTTTGGTGTGCGCCAGAGCATATATGTACGTTATGCGACTGTGTGCGTATGGGTGAACCTAACAAGTGGCACTTTCAGTTAGTTAACTATTGTCAGTAATACACACCATCCCTGGATAAACTCGTTCAACCGAGTCGCCTTCGACTGGCTAATATTGGACTATAGTCAACTATATAGTGAAACAATGCAGACGCCCCTATTATACGATCATAATCACACTGCTGCCGGAATCGCGAGTCCGCAATCCTGCCAATCACTTAAATCTAAACCCGGGGATACTTCGCGTAGCCAGACCACAGTACAGTTAATTAATGCAATATGTTTGATTACATTTCTTCAATCGACTGAATTGCTCCGGCGAGACATGAGATAATAGTAACAGATATACGCGTATACATAATTATCGTTACCGACCACCTTGTGGCAGACAATCAGTGACTAATTACACCAGGAATGATATATACGAATACAAACCAGTTCTAGTGGAAATTGTGGGGTTGTCCGCGGAGTCTGGAGGGAGGGGCGTTGATTTAGCTGTTTCTTGGGAAAACCATCCAGTTGATGCGACTCTTGGCTTAATTTCCCAAATCAAACATTCTTTCCATCTGTTTCCCGCCGATACTATTGTTTGCTGATGCAGCTGCTATCAAGCAACTCTCAATAATCGATGACCATTGTCCAGGGCGTATGCGCGGACACGGTCTGGGCCAAAATAGCATCTAAAATCATGGTTTTGCCTTCAGCTGGTTCAATTATACACTGTGTATCTAAGTTCAAACACAAGCAAATGTAGAGGAAAGCTGTTGAATAATCTGTACCCATATTGCGTGCATAGTCAGCCAAGGCTTCCAGTCAATTTACTTTTAAATGATTCATGTCAAGCTGTTTACACTGTGAATATATCTGTTCACTCGTGTAACAAGGGCTGGCTGATTTTCAGAACTGTTTATTAAGAACAACTTATTTAAAAATAAATTATTTTAAAAATTGTAAAATGTGTATAATTTCAACAGATTTTCAGCGTTGTTGGGGAGATTCATTTAAATTATATGATCTATCGTGATTTATCGCCTCGAAAGATTTATTTAATGTCATTATTCAACAAAAAAGTTCATAATTGTGTTAAGGGATTGTGTAGCGACTGGTGGAAACAGTTCAAATTGGTCCCCATTTAGTGCAATAATTTGCCTAATAAGGCTCAATCCATCAGTATGTTCTACATAATTCCAGTATTTCAATGGCTATATTGGTTATGGCCTTTGTTAGAAATCTGAGGTTATGGACGTCTTTAACACGGCAGAACACAGAGTGCACCACTAATTAAAAAGAGCAATCTTGGAGAAACAAAGAAATACTCACATACTTATGCTAAAATGATGATATATCTATTGTTTCTGACATTTATGGCGGCGAATACATCAACAGACACTAACGTACACGTCTCTAGAATAGTCATACATAGTGATTAACCCTTTGAAACCGAAAGCCCAAAAAACGAAATCATTTACAATTTAATGAATCTTATGTTAAATATTTTGAAGCTTATTTGACTGGAAGTTGTTTCTGCCATATGCATAGTGCGTCATTAATTAGCAGGATAACTTCTGAAGAAATAAATACTTATTCACGTATTTATGGTACACTGCTGATATACAGAGGCTTTTGGCATGGTTGACCCTAAATACATCAACTGGCACTAATGTACCAGGCTCTGGAGTAATCCTGGCTTGTGATTTATTAAATTACAATGTCACCCTAGCAAATCGAGGGATCTATGTCTAGTTATGTTCCGCCAGGTTCTAGCTAAGCTCCGCCTAATTTTTATGTGTGTTGGAATGGATTCGAAACTGAATCCTGAATCCTCAGAAATTCAAATTTCAAAGTGTTAAAGGACAGCTCGACTTATCTTATCCTAACTATCCAGTGATAGAATTTGCTCCCATAATTCATCCATGACAGTATAGCGTTTTATCACGCAGGCAACGAAAGATATTCAGGCGTTAGTGGCTAAATGTTTATACAGTTCTACAGCCTATGATGACTGCCATTATTTAGTTTTCAACCAATCGGAAACAGGCTAGCGTGTCTGTCTTGGCATATACGCTCAGTCATATTGGTGCCTGCTATAATCTGGTTATGCAGCATAAAAGCAATCATACAGGTAAGCTGTTGCATATTTTATTTGACAGTAAGTTGTTGCTGCGATAGGTAGCAACATCCTCCAGTCAAATTAGTTCCAACATATTAAACGGGATGAGTATTACATAATAAAGTATGTAATGCATTGGCACTTACATGACATCACACACTATCGTTTGAGGAGTCACAATGGTGGCGATCACCGTTCAACATTTACGCGGTATTACAAACAGATAATTGTGATACAGGTAAGGGAATGTGACAGAATATGAATGATATCGAATCTATAAACCATAATATATTCGTGCAAAATATCATTTGAGATGAGATTAGCATCCCTTTAATATGCCGTCTTGTTGTGACGCAATGTAGCAAGAGATACATTAACGGCCGCTCTTATCACTGGATCTGGATTATTTTATTGAAGCTTGCATCTTACTTAAGTAACTATCTTGTTGTTAGTGTGATGCATGGAATAGTTTACATTTACATAACAATATGAATTACGCTTACTAAATGTGATTTTTACCCCTTGTGTAACGTCACAGCGAATTCATGAATCCATTTTCTCACTCAATCCTAGGACGTCACACTGTGCGATGTGTTTGCTGACATCATACTCATGCCGTCATGAATGATTCGATTAAGCCCGTATTTACGCTTAATGGTCCGACACGTACGAATTGTATGTTTTTACTATTTAAGAAACATGCTGTTGACTATTTGGATACTGAATTGACTGGATGCGGTTGATGCCATAGGAGTTCAGAGATCGATCGATCCCAACGCGAGCGAGGTGTGGGGTGTGGCGGAAACTTAGCTAGTGATGGGTGGGGAATAGCTAAAAGTGGAAAGATCTTTTACGACATTTTAAATACGTATTCTGAGTCTGCAATCCGGGTGAAATGTATTAATATTGTTTTTCAGACCACCTGTTGCGTGGACAATATCCTAGCCATTAGTTGGATACATCGTCTTTATACAAATAGATTCGTCAGGCTGTATCGCTGTGCCCAGAGGTGTGCATGGGCTAGCGAGGTGACAAGACCACACCACACCAATATGGCGCCTAACTAATTGTTTTCTGTGCGGGTGCTCAATCAATGGATGGATTAGATATATCGCTCAAGTATGTGGCATAATCAATTATGTCACAGGTAGGCCGATGTCACACGCATAATGCGCAATGATAGATATATCTAGTTCTGTCATGAGCATTTCTTAGTCTGGCAAGTGTACCAACTTTGTGTCCTTACTATTTAACATACAGTCTGTTGTATATTTTAAAACGAATTTGACTGGGCGATATTGGTGCCATATGGGGCAACAGCACCCAGTCAAATTTGTCTCAAAATATGCAACAGCTTACCTGAATAGCTACCTTGATATTGTGATGCTGAGAATTCATTGTTCGCCCGATCTCAAAATGGGCAAAGCGTGTATAGAACCGAACTAGAAATGAGCAGGCATAGCTAGAAATGGATTCCGCTATTGTCAGTCAAATCTACCATTTCTGGACAAGCTAGTCCAACCATAGTGCCTTCGACTGACAAATAGTGGACTATGTCCAACTATAGTTCATAAGTCGAACAATCCCCACGTCTGCGGTCTATTATATGATCATTCTGAGATTGCAATCCGCCAAATCACTTGCCTCAAAAGCTGTGAATACTTCACGCAGCCAGACCACAGAGCGGCTAATGGACATTTCCAGCGTAATGACGTCATATGACGTCATAATCAGCTAATCGGCGTGTAGGATGACGTCATAATCAATACGTCATAAATGATTATATATGGACCGTCTTTAACTCTTAATAGTCCGACACGTTGTAAGAATTGTATGTCTCTACTATTTAATAAACATGCTGTTGAATATTTTGAAACTAATTTGACTGGGAGCTGTTGATGGCACAGGCAGCAACAACACCCAGTCAAATTAGTTTCAAAATATGCACCAGGTTACTTGTATAGTTTTCTGGAAATTGCTAGTCATGACGTTAAAAAAACGATCGATCCCAACACCAGCGAGGTGTGTCTAGAGCTTAGCTAGAGATGGGCGGCGCATAGATAAATATGGAAAGGTCAATTAATGCAATATGTTTGATTAAATTTCCTCAATCAACTAAATTGTCCAGTTCAGATAATGGATAACACTAACCCACATACGCCCATACATTTGTAAATGGTCGCCTCGTGTGGCACTACACAGGGACCAATTACAGCAGCCACAATTTATACGAATACAAGCCAGGTCCAGATTAAATTGCCGGGTGGTCGGCATTTCGGGAGGATATGACAGAGGTGGTGATTGAGTTGTGTCTTAGGAAAACCATGCGATCTATACGACTCTTGGCTTAATTTTCCAAATCAAACATTCGCTCCATCTGTTTCCTGCTGATAACATTGTTTGCTGATGCAGCTGCTATCGAGCAAAACTTAAGAATCGCTGTCAAGTCTATGAGGCCTATGCGGGGACATGGTATGTGCTAAAATACCGATCTCAAATCATGGTTTTACCTTCAGCTCGTTAAATTATGCACTTTGTTTATCTAAGTTCCAATACAAGCATATTTAGAAGAACGCCGTTGAATATTCAGAAATCATATTGACTGGAAACCATTGTTGATATTTTGTTTCAAAAGATTCAAGACGATGTGTTTACACTGTCAATAAGCTTTCTATCAATTACTTAGTGTATCACGGGTTGGCTGCTTTAAAGTACGCCTTCAGATTTTGGTCGAACCCGGACATTTTAAGTAACAAGCAAATTTATGTTTCAAAGTTGCCTATATATACCATAGTGTCTGCAGAAAAAATTCCCCACGATTCCCACATGGGGAAAGTAGGTTATTTCAAGGTCAAAGAGGTGACCTCTAAAAACAGATTTTTGTTGGTTCATAAGCTATTCTTTTAATAACTCTTGTTCTACTGGTAGACAAAATTTGGGTGGGAGGTTAGCAGTTAGGTTTCGAACATATGTGCCACATTTTTCGTTAAAAGGTCAAAGGTCAAGGTCACAGCGACCTAAAATCTCTTTTTGAAGCATTTTCGGCAGCATTTTTCAAAATTTGCTTACTCACGTTTCACTGGGAATACCTCGAAGAAGCATTGCTTGAGGGTTGTCCACATAGTCATAGTCATGTCTCCAAAGTTTGGAGTCAAACGGTCAAATGCCGAGGTCACAGTGCATAACTTTCTGCACCCTTTTTAGCATATTGTTAAATACATATCGTTTGAGAAATATAGGTTCCAGGGTAATTTTAGAAATCGGCAATTTAAGTAAATTATATAAACCACATATTGTATACGGTTGAATTTGTTTGTCGTCTGCTTGTTAGAGATAGTAAAAGTTGAAAATATGCCATATGAACCCCAGGTTGCGCCTGATTTAATATCCCTTTCCTTTCCCTCGTATTTATATTGCATGTTTGATGTATTTCGGTATTGTTGTCCGTGCTGTCTCGTTGCGAGACGAAGTAAAACTCGGATTTTGCTCTGATCAAGCACATATTGCACTTGTTCATTTTCATGCTCGTACTTTCTCCAATTTCACGATTTACACTGTATGACCTTTGATTTCTTTTCATTCTCGCATTGTTGATCTTATAGCCTGTGTGTTATTCTCTATTCACCCGTTTTGGCTTGCTAATTTGAATGTGAAGCTTGTGCCCACTAACCAACGATGGCCGGGCTGAACACGCCCTGTAGCATTTGTGATGTAGATGTACAGATACATGTCAATGGTAGAGAACTTGGTGCTAAAGGGACACAAACCCTAAATGAAGTTTCATTGAAACGAGGTGATGACATACATTTGAAAACATCTTCCACTGAGAAGAACTATGTTCATGGAAATTGCTATAAAAAATTATTCAAAAGGAAAACAACCAAAGAGAACTTCCAGTGATCCAGATTGTTCTGGTGTTACACTAGGTTTGAAAACGAAAAGCAAGCCTTTTGATTATCCAACACATTGCTTGATATGTACAAAGGAACTTGACTTTGATGATCCAAGCGCCATCCAGACAGAGCATCTCAGATATCTAGTGTGGAGATTGTATCAAGCAAAGAAAAAAGAAATCTCATCTAAGAGTCACTAATGAAAAAATGTGACAATAGTCACGACAATCTAGCAGTACATGTAAAAGCACGAATACATTTTGCGGAGATCTCCGTGCAGTAGAGGCTCATTATCACCGAACTTGTATGACATTATTTATGCTAGGAAAAGGTGTTCCAGGGTGCGAGAATTGTGTTGACATAACATGTGGCCATTCTAGAAACCTTGACACAATTAATGATTGTGCTTTCAACAAGTTGTGTAACTGGTTACAACAAACAAAGCAAATGCAGGGTCAATTCTCCCTTCAGGATCTGAGAGATCAGCTCGCAACATACTTGCCAAAAGGTGGTCCGCCATACACAGAGAAGCATCTGAAACGTCGCCTTGTGAAGCAGTTTGGTGAATGTGTATGCGTTGCACAAAATGAAGGGAAAATTAACATACTTACCTTCAGAGCTGCTGCAGATAACATTTTACATCAGTCATATATTGATGCAGACAACCTAGAAGACACCCTAAAACAGACAAAACTGATAGGTGAAAAAATTAGAGAAGATTTCTTGAATATAGAACATGATAATGACACTTATCCAAGTCCATCAGAATTTGAATTGAGTGAATTAGAAAAGTCCATTCCAGACTCACTCCACACCTTTGTTGCTAACCTTTTCTCAGAATCAAGAGGTGAATCAGCCAACATGAAGAAGCAACTTCTGATAACTTCATTGTGCCACATCCTCATGCAAGCAACAGGCCAACACTCATACATATCACCTCTTATGTTATTAGTTGGCCTCTCTATCAAGCAGACAACACGATCAAGGGTGCTCATTGATGTGCTGTCATCCTTAGGTCTATGTATATCGTATACTCAGATTCTGCAGTTTGAAAAGAGTGCAGCTGTTGGAAAGCGAGTGGATTCATTAATACCCGGTCTAGTTGAAGTCAGCACAGGAGGCGGTTTCTGTTAGCTGACAACTTTGACTATAATGAAGATACCAAATCAGGGCATGATACCACACATGTAATGGGTGTAATTGCATGTCAAACCGAGACGTCATGTGAGCGTACACCAGAACCAGTTGTTAGACAGAATCCTTCTTCAACAGATATAGTGCAATATGGGAACTTCAGTTCAATCATCAAATGCTACAGGCATCCTTTGAAATCATGCATGTCTGATGTTAAGATAGGAACTCTTAGTACTACATACATTTCCACACGTAAATGTCAAATAATGGATACCCTGTGGCTGTTATCGAGTAGGCTTTCACTGAGTCCACCAACCTGATAGGGGTTCATGCCCGACATAAGTAAAGGAGAGTACTGCTGCACAAATATGGTGTTCAAGCCTATGGTACCTTTACGCCCTTCAACAGATGAAGCTGTTTATAGTACCATGGTACATGTAAAACAGCAGGCCACGATAGTCGGAATGTGCAGTGCAACACTTACCTTTGACCAACCATTGTATTTGAGTGCTTGCAAAATCAAGCAAGACAATCAGAATGAATTTTAAAACATTTACTTGCGGCTGGGAGGATTCCATTTACTTATGTCTTTCCTTGGTGCAGGGTGTAAACTAATGGAGGACAGTGGTATTGAAGAGTTGTGGGGTACAGTGTATGCCAACAACTCCTTACCTAAAATGATGGAGGGCACATCTTATAGTAAGACCCTAAGAGCATGCCTTTTAACAAATGCAGCACTTCATCTATTGTTGTTTGAGCCTGAAGTTAGCGATGCTGTGGGCACTGACTTGTCAGAAGAACTAGCAGAACAATCGAGCAGTGATGTTCATAATGTAGATGTAGACTGCCGTATGGACACTGCTAATGACGCATCAGATTGTATGGACCTGATTGACAATGATGATGATCATCATCAGGTTAATATGTCAGATAGAAATCAGAATAGTGAAAGAAATTTCGAAACAACTCCTATGCCAGGTAGTGGTTGTGAAGATCAATAGACTGTTAATGAGGAACCTGTGGAAAGTGATAACATTTGGTCACGTTTGAAAACATTCTACAGCTCCGTATTAGCTGGTGAAATCTGCTTGGATGAAATAACTGCAAATAAAGATCTGATTCAGCTGCATGAAGAAGTGATTAGGAAAAAAAGAATCTGACGAATCCAACCGAACGGCAAAGCTATGGCTAATGTGTATGGGCATGGTTGAAATTACAATGCTTTTCATTAGAGCTGAAAGAACGGGTTGCTGGAAGTTACATCTTTTGGCTATAGAGAGAATGTTACCTTTCCTAGCAGCTGCAGGTCACAACAACTGTGCAAAATGTTGCCGGTTGTATCATCAAGATTGTCAGAATGTATGTGAATGTTTGGAAGAACCAATACAAAATGGAGAATTCGTGATAAGAAGGAAGAAAACCCGATTCTGGAGAGGGACCTGGTCAGATATGACCATAGAATAATCAATGATGAGATCAGGGAAGACTGTAGGTGGACTCATCAATATTACCCACAAAGACTCTGCATGAAACATTTGGTTACTCACTTCACATGTTGTTGCTATGTACACTGACGCTCTAAGTTGCCTTACCAGTAAGTTTACTGGGTCCTGGTCAGAACAACATAAAGAGATGCATCCAGGAAACATTAGAAAGGATTCGGAAGACAAGGACACCTCAAAGCAATTCCTTTTAAGGAACATCCCATTCAGATCTGGCCAAGATAGTGAGCTCAGGAACATTGCAACTGGAGTAGTAGCTGATGAGCGCGTCAATGTAGATAATGCCCTACAAATTGGGACCACAATCCAAGAAAAACTGAATGAGAAGAAATTTGGCGATGTAAAGTTTCAGAGGGTAGAACACGCTAAAACATTTGCTGCCATGCGAAAGCCCCTCAAAATATCTGGTTATGAAGTCCGAATGTCATCACAAGGAGCTGTACCATCGATTTGTGTCCATGTCATATGTCAATGGTTGCCCTCCTGACAAAAGTGTGTTTTCACATGAACTTGCAACTGTATCGCCTGCACTGTTCAAAGATGACGGGAGTATGAGGAAAGCAAATAAGGCGGATATGTCTAACTGTATACTTGAAATGGATACAGAAATCACATCAGAGACAGTTGGACCAGCAGCTAAAGCGCTTGATGGATGTGCTCTAGTGCACAAACTGTTTTGGGCCAAGACTGGCACTATGGAGGATGTTTGTGATGCATATGTGTCCTCTGTTGTCTCCCATTCTTCATATGGTCTTCCTCTTTGGGTAGAGTTTGACAGCTGTGAAGTGGCAACAACAAAAGATCAGGAACAAAAGCGACGGCGAAAGGAGAAAATGTTCCCAGATGTTGTTGTGGAGATGAAAACACCAATACCTGGAGACAAAGAGGCATTTCTTGGAAACAAAAAGAACAAGCAAGGTTTGATCAAATTATTATCTCAGCACCTTCAGAAGGCAGGCATCCATGTAGAGCATGCTGGTGAAGAGGGTAATGCTGATGTCTGCATAGTTAAGAAGACAATGGAATTGGCAAAAAAAAAATGAAAATGTTGTTGTTGTTGCTGATGATACAGACATTCTGATAATGTTGATCCACCACACACATTATGGGAAACATGTTTTATGCAGACCAGACAACATACCATTGCCATTAAAGTTGCTGAGGAGGTGTTAGGGAGAGAGATGTATATGTGTTTGCCATTTGCTCATGCTATGTCAGGCTGTGATACAACATCTGGAATGTATGGCGTGGGGAAACTGAAGCTCATGAAATTGCTCCAGTCATCACAGCAGTTACGCGCATGTGCGCCGGTCTTTGGTGACACAGAAACACCTAAAGAAGTGCTTCTAAAGGTAGGAGAAAATTTTGCAAAGAATTTGTACATAGGGTGAACCAATACTGAAGGACTCGATGAACTGCACTATTTAAATGTGGTATCATCCAAATATGTACCTTTTGAGAGAATGCCACCTCCCAGCAGAGCTATGTACTATCACTCGCTACGTGTACATCGCCAAGTAAGCACATGGCGTCATCTTCAAACGATTCTCCAAAAGGAAGAGTTCGGATACAAGATTGAAGGTGATGCCGTAGTGCCGGTAATCACTGATAAAGCAGCAGCACCAGTAGATATATTGGCAGAGATCAGATGCTCCTGTAACAGCGGGCGTTGTGTATCTTGTACTTGTGCCAAGAGAGGAATTCCATGCAGCATACACTGCAAATGCGAGGGGCAATATATAAATTCTCACATTGAACTTTAGCAGAATATTACTTGGTGGAGCCAGCAGTAATTTGCTGACTCTATCCACCATGCATAATTTTAGTTACATCTGCCATCCTGACAGGTGAAATATGATGAATAAATTACCATAATAAGCATGTGTTATTCTGTAAAAATAATATCAGAATTCAATTCCATGACCCCCAAAACATTAACTTTAGAGGCTTCAATCGCCACTCTAGCTTATATGGTAAATGAACTATCTAGAAATGTATAATTTTCAGCCATTTTGGCGGCCATTTTGGCGGCCATTTTGGCGGCCATTTTGGCGGCCATTTTGAATTTTTGCTAAAAAAGCATTTTCCCCAATTGGGATTCATGGGGAATTTTTTGTGGTCTTAATTTAGATACAATGGAAGAGTTCTGGGCAAACATCTGGTTGTTACTTAAAATGTCCGGGTCCATTGTCATTTCTTACTGGACTATTATTAGAAAATAAGCTAATTAAATAGAAATGGTAAACAAAGTGTACATTTTCCCGCACAGTTGTCATCGTTGTTGAGGAGACTCATTTATGGTATATGATCTATCATGTTCAGAAGTTTCGTTATTCTCGCTATCCAACCTAAAATAAAATGCTTGTGAAAAGACTGGTTGGAAAAATTGACATTAGATCGCATTTAATGCCATGTCTGACCGAATAAGACTCAATTCATTAGTATATTCCACAGAATTGCACTCTTTCAATGATTATTAATGCCTTATGTTCTATGTTCAGTCTTAAGGAGAGGAGATTGTGGATATCCTTTATATGGCACAACAAAATGCGCACCATCGATTAACGTGAGCAATAATGAAAAAATAATGAATTATTCACATAATTACGGTAATATACAGATCTCTTCTAACATCTTAGACAACCCCCACCCCCACCCCAGATACACCAAATGACACTAATCTACATGACTCTAATATACACAGTTGTGTTTCATAATATACTTTAAAGACTGTGTCACCAGAACAGATTGAGGCATCCATCTCTAGCCATGTTTAATATCTCATTTTGATATGACCTAACGTAGCAATGAATAGATCGACAACACGTGTCACTCAACGCAGTTTATTTCTTTGAAACGTGTGTACATAGGATAGAATGTGAAGTAAATCGGTTATCGTTAGCGCGACGAATGGAATCGTTGAGATTTACATAACATACACACGCTTAGTAAACGCGATTTGGCACGCTAATATAACCTCCCTCTGCGTTATGATCTTTTCTATACCGATTTAGATACTGCAGTCCGGGTAATAATATTGCTCATCAGTTGCTGCTAGGGTAAGATCTACCCCATCACCACCATATATCGTCCTTCTTGTAAGTGGTTCGATATGCTACTGTGCCGATTCCAGAGGTGTGTACTGCGTATGCGGGCCAGGGGAGGTTGCGGGTGGGTGGGGTTCGGGCTGGGTGAGCTGCGATTAGGCGATCGCACATCCCAGATTTCTCATTATTATATTTTACCTAATATATTGTATGCTATTCTATTACATCAGCGAACGCTTAATGGATCTTGCTATGCAACAAGCAGATTCCCTAACAGATGAAATCACTGCCACGAATGACTGTCACAAAATGATTCGGGCTGAGTTACTGAGTTACTGACCAAGCACAATTCATTACACTGAAGGACACTGCATTGGGACTGACCAGTGCAACGCTGAGGCAATTCGAGAAACCTTTCACTGACCACGATGATGAGCGTTTGCGCCAGGTCTCAGGAGATACCAGGCCATTACTAACACGCAATAAAACGGCAGACATTAAGAAGGTACACAAAGCCTTGAAAAATGGACGTGCATCCGGACCTGATGGTGTGAGCAATGAACATTATCTCAAAACCGATCACGCAGTTAATCAATTCAGCTCTTAGCACCACCTTCCCACCGATGATGTAGGCCACGGCGCCCTTATCGCGCTATCCAGGCCCAAGAAGCCACCCGGTCCACGGTCAATCTGCGGCCCATTGTGCTCCTCAACAGCATAGAGAAAATCCTATCCAATGCTGCTCTATGCCACATCCGAGCAAAAATCGATGAGTTCACAAGGCCATGTCGAAGTGGCTTTACACGTGCGCAGACATTGTAGGGGCTCAATGCATATATCTGCCAGTAGCCATGTATAAGCGCTGCGATTTCACCATTGGCATAATACGAGCCATCGACACAATTAAACACTCCAAGATCCTAGATGTAATACGTCCAGCTAGTTGCAATGAAGATGAGCTACGACTAGTGCGACTACTAAATGCAGACTCCAAGCTGATAGTACGAGTCAATTCAGTTATGTCTGCAGTCTTCAATGGGCCCCACCCCGCGGGAGAAGGTCTATTTTCTGTGCTTTTGACATGTTACCTTGTTGCTGCATTGATATCCGTGCAGAAAAATTCCACAAGACCACCCTCACCCGTGATCATACGGGATAGGCCGCTAGAAATGGAAAATACCGACGACGTGGGCCACAGATGAAGACAGGAAATTGCTTGACGAACCCGTCCCAATAGCTGCAAGCAAACTGAAAATTGAGAATCTCTTTATGAATGAATCAAAGACAATTCACTGACATATAGCTATCTGCAAAGCATGACACTAAGGAAAATGACGGTCCACTTCGTGGAGGCGAACCACGGAGGAAATGTAAAATCCTGGGATCACTGCTTTCTAGTACTGCTGACACCGTGGCATGCTGCGTCATGGGGGATTTAGCCTCCCAGTCTCTCTAGAAGCTAAGGATTCGTAGGTACACGTTTATACAACGCAACCTGCGTATCCTTGATGCTGTAGTTAACCGTGACAGCTTGACAGCTCCAAAGGCAACCCTAGATAAAATTTACCCCTGCCGCAGCAAACACCTACACACCATCGCTGGACACCGATGGCCATACAATTTCCAACGAGGCACTATGCAATATATGTGATACATCGCCGATGTACGTAAAAGTTGTCCAGCAAAGATGGTCCATGTTTGACCATTTGCTAAGGAGACACACCAACGCAGAGAGCCTTGGAATTCACCCAACCGAGCCAGCAAATACAAAGACAGTGAAGGACGTTATTGCATACATCTGTTAAGCGTGATACTATGTGACGTCAAGATAGCAGAACTCGGTACAGTCAAATCCAGAATGGACCTGAGGAAGAAACGTATTGTGGCTGAGGACAAGACACGATAGTCAAAAGCGTACTAGGACGCATTGCAGCTGCACGATGTGTTTACTATTACATCCGCAAAATGCAGTAACCACATATACATGCAATCGAATCTGGGCCCTCGGTCAATGGATGGATCTGATCTGACGCTCAAGTGTATACCATAATAATCAATTACCCAAGGATGTTGACGTCACAATCATAACTCGCATTTACTGACGTATCTAGCTCCGTTCTGAACATCTGACACGTGCATGCATTGTCTGTCTATGCGTCTGTCCGACTGCCCGCCTGTCTCTCTGTCTGCCTGCATGCTTGTCTGCCTGTCTGGCCGTCCTTCCGTCCGGCCGTCTGTCTGTCTCTCCGGTGCATTATTTATCCGCTCACATTTTAACACCACCGTGGAATTTGCAATGAAAGACGATTTCCAGTTAAATAATAAAGGAGCCAGTTAAAATAATCCAGATTCAGATTGGATCAAATTCTGAATCTATGGATATCTCAGAAGCTGCTTGACTGAATTGTCCTGAATTTTAATACGATATAGGTGGATACGGTAAACTAGGATGTTACAACGTTGGTGATGAACAGAGCAATTCGGAAAAGCTGAAAGGAAATTCCTAATAATCCGAAAATCTGTACATCGTGATAAAAACTAGCGGGCGCAGGTTTGCAATCTAAATCGTGTAAGAGATATCTTATGTCGAAAATCCGAAGTTGGCTATCTGAAACCGGTGTATGATGAATTAGATACAGTTCAATTCCTTCAGATTTGACTGAAGGTGTAGCCAATTAGAAGGTGTGCGTTACAGAAAGCACTGATTTCAATGGACCTTTCCGGTTTTATCTATGCCCCACCCAACTCTAGTTAAGCTCCACCCACTCCTCGCTCGTGTTGGGATCGATCGATTTCTGAACACCCTAACTATCAATTTCCAAAATCTACACAGGTAAGCTGTTGAATATATTTGAAGGCAACAACAGCGCCCAGTCAAATTAGTTTCAAAATATTCAACATCATGTTTAATAAATAGCAAAGAATTACAAAGGCATACAATTCATGCAACATGTCGGACTGTTTGAGATTTGATGACGGTCTATCGGGAACCATTTGTGACGTAATGATTGTGACGTCATCATACACGCGCTGAGCTGCGTATGACGTCATACGAAGTCAGATGATGGATGGATACTCTGGAAAGGTGAATTGTGTCTGGCCAGATTTTGTTAATTAATCAGGTTAATCTGGTTGTTTAAATATCAGTTTGAGCTACGAACCCTCGAAGTGAGGTTTTGCTTCAGGCTTTCTCTGATAGTAATCTGATCGTGAAAACCGAGCACTAGAGCTATACAGTGCCCCATGTACAGGCACCAAACCCTGCTGCCCCAGGCGCGTGTGGTTGAAGTGCAGGACATGTATGCGCATACTTCTACATATGAGCACAGCGCGATGCAATATCAGATTATTAAAATCACTCGGGATCTTTCCATTTTCTTCTTTCTTTCTTATTCTTCGTCAAAGGTTTTGCACCAAATCTACTCCTACAGTTCTCACACGACCAACTCCAAAGGTGGTCAACTTCTGATACGCATGCGGGAATCCTGTGCATGTGCTTTTATTTCGGATTTGCCCAAGGGTGTTCGAACTAACCTCTTTTCCATGAAAAAATAGTTTCCACAGTAAATGTATAGAGATTTCCAGTATTGATCTTTTAAGAGCTACTACACCTAGGATTTGAGCTGATAGCTACCATACTTGGGGAAATTGTTACCCTTGGGGTTCTGAAGATGTCTGCCCACATGAAATGTGACCTTGACGTTTGACCGCCATTGCATTGAATTATGGATCCATAGGGACTGAATGGGGAATTACAGGATGAAACTTTGAACTGCGACTACACTTAGAGTTTTAATCGGATAAATACCATACTTGGTTAGGATATTACCATTCAAGTATGGGGATGGCATTTTTAAAATAATATTTTTCAAAATGGCCACCAGGTGTGCATTTTGGCCAAAAATACCAGTTTTCTTTTTTTGACAGAATTCAACCACAATTTGGTAAGTGTGCTACCCATATCAGTCGGAGTGCACCCCCACCATCCACCACCCCGCGCCACCTCCACCCCACCCACCACCCTCTCTACCCGAGCCACCCACCCACCAGGGGAGGGATCAAAATGTCAAATGTTCACGTGCAGAAATTGATTCTAACGCAACTCCTCCTAAACAGTGGACATAATTCAACTAAATTTGGTATTTTAGTTACCAATATCAATGTGGAGTACATGAGCAACGTTTGGTCCCGCCCCCACAGGTGCGCGAGAGAATGGGGTCGAAAGGCGATGAAATTGATTGTAATGCAAACAAATTTGGTATTTTAGTTACCCATAACAATGTGGAGTGCATGCGCACATTTAAATTTGGTCCACCCCCTTTTGGGGTGGGTGATGGTGGTCAAAATATCAATACATTAATTTTAATGACACTCCTCCTAAATTGTTGGACGGAATTCAACCAAATTTGGCATGTAAGTTAACCATATCATGAGCACATTTATATGTGGCCCCGCCCGGCGTAGGTGTAGAGTTCAAAGGTCAACAACTTGATTGTAATCCAACTCCTCCGAATATTCCCATTAGGCGGAATTCAACCAAATTTGGAATGCGAGTTGGCAATATCAATGTGGGATGGATGCGCACATTTACATTTGGCCCCGACCAAGGGGGAGGGGTTGGGGATGGAATCAAAACGTCATGAAATTGATTACAAAACAATTCCTCTGAAACTGTTGGACGAAATTCAACCAAATTGTGTATGTGAGTTACCAATATAATTGCGGAGTGCAAGAGGACATTTACATTTGGCTCCGCCCCCAGGGGTGGGTGGGTTGAGCAGGGTCAAAAGGTCAATTCGATGAACGTGTGGATTTGCGATGACGTGTCATCGACTGAGCAACCTAATTAATTATGCCATTGGTAGCTTAAGTCACAATCAGAATCAAAATGATATAGTTCCGTCACGAAACTCGCGCAGTCTGTTAGGAAAGAGTAGGCCTACGAATTGAAAGTCTTTGAAGAGTTTACAATGTAATAAAACAATCTGTTGCATATTTTGAAACTAATTTGATTGTCAGCTGATATTGCCATATGCAACAGCTTACATGTAGGCTCAAGTTCGACTCCTAACTATAGGTTTCTTGTTTAATGTTAACTGGAACCTGTACCAGGAACAGTGTTCCGGTTAACGTTAAACTGTAGTAAGCGCAAAGAATTGTGGGATGTTGGCTGAAAACAGAATAAGTGAATTGTGTAATGGCTTAGAGCATGGATAGCCGCCCAATGGAGGGATCTGATCTGCCACCCACGATTCTGATGTCATAGTCAAATACCACACGCGGTGTTCGCTCATCAAAATATGTACTAGCAACGTCACGAAATTCGAACAATGAATTACAGTGTATGTAGTGTATGTTTTTTGAGGAATTTATTATGTAATCAACTTTCTGTTGAATATTTCGAAGGCAGAAACAACACCCATCCAAATTAGTTTTAAAACATTCATCAGCTTACCTACAGAATTTCCTTGAAATTTGGATTCTGGGAATTCAATTATCAAAGTTTCGAATCGATTCCAACACAGTTACAAATGTGGACGGGCGTAGTTTAGGTTGAACCGGCCGGAGGATAGCTCGAATGGGCAGAAAATTGCTAGACATATATCCCTATATTCGCTCTGGCGACATTTGCATTTAATACCTCTCCAGGACAACTCCAGAGCCATGCAGAGTATAATGCCATTTGATGCGTTTACGACCAAATATGTCAAACAAGATCTGTCTATCATAATTTTTACCATAATGGACCTTTACATATTTATCCATCCAGGTGACGTGTATGATGAAGTTCTAATCCTGACGCCATGAATGACTCGATATAGTCCGATACATTGTACGAATTGTATGGAGTTACCATTTAATACACATTTTGTTGAATATTTTGAAACTAATGTGACTGGACGCTTTTGCTGCCAAAGGCAGCAACTGCGCCCAATCTATTTTGTTTCAAAATATTTAACACCTTACCTGCATAGTTGTCCGGAAACTGATAGTCGGCGAATTCAGCGATCGATCGATCACGACACGGACAAGGTGTGGGTTGAGATTAGATAGAGATTGGTGGGGCATGACACAAACTGGAACGGTCCATTATGTGAATAATGTGTTATTTCTTCAGGATATCTTGTGTTGACACGTCTGTTTTGCCGTTAAAAGGATATCTAAAATCGCAGCATTTTAGGATTTTTAAAATGCAAATTAAAAGAAAATCCACTGTTCCCCATATGTACGAAAACCGTCACTGTTCCACATATATCCGAAGACCCAGACTGCTCATTCAAATTTCAGAATTGAAAAGTAAACGTTCATCTTCGAATTTCAAATCTCGACTTCGAATTTCAAATCTTAAATCTTCTGGGCTTACTTACATATGCTACTTAATGGCCTGGGTTTAAATACATGTAATTGATTTGGAAACTGAGCAAATAGCATTAGGCGTCAACAATCAATGGAATACAAACAATATCGTCATTCAAAAACTCAAATTCTGTAGAACATACGAATCGATTGAGACTTATACGGTTGGGAAATTATTGCACTAAATGTGAATAAATCTTAATTTCTTTCACTGATCTTTACACAATCTCGTGCCACAATCATAGGATTTGAGGTTTGATAACTACAATAAAGACAACTTGTAACATGATAGATCATACAGGGTAAATGAATCTCAACGTTGAAAATGTACAATTAAAAATTTAATTGTAATGCTTTATTTCCTAATAATTGTCTCTTAATAATTAGATCTGAAAACATACTTTAAATCAGCCAACACTTGTTAGAGTACGGCCGTTTTCTCACTAGAGACGCAATCCGGAATAACGCCATACTGAAGTATGACGTTATTCCCGATTAACTTTCTAGTGAGAACACGGTCTAAGGAATAGTTAGAAAGGTTATTGACAATGTAAACGCATTGACTTGCATCTTTTGAAACCAACTGCGTCAACGCCCTTGCTAACTATGCTAATATGGATAGAGAATATTCAACAGCTTTTCCGCTAAATATGCTTGTGATGGAACTTAGATACACAGTGTATAATTGAATGCGCTGAAGGCAAACCCATAATTTCAGATCGCAATTTTGGCTCCTGCCATACCCGTGCATATGCCTCAGAAAATGACCATCGATTGTTGATGCTTGCTTGATAGCAGTGGCATCAGCAAATAACGTTATCGGCGGGAAACAGATGGAGAGAATATTTGATTTGAGGAATTAAGCCAAGTATCGTATCGACTGGACTGGTTTCCCAAGAAACAGTTAAATCACACAATCCCCTCTCACCCGAAAAACTGATCACCAGATAATTTAAATATTAGCTGGCTTGTATTCATATATATATATATATATATATATATATATATATATATATATATATATATGTATGCGCAGAGTATACGCCGGTTTATACGTGATTGGGCGGAGTGAGGACTGGGGAATCTGGTAGTGGTTTGAATTACATTGTAGAATAGAGCATGGCCGCAGGCATTGGTCGACTTACGCATTATAATCGGCCAGTCCATGGCGCCATGGTTGGACGAGTGTGCCTAGGAATTGTGGGTTTGACTGACAATAGTCAGCTGACTGAACGTGCCCAATGTTAGGTATTTGCTTACTATCATGTATAATAAGAAGCGTTGTTGTGTACTATGATGTCAGTAAGAACATCTGATATAACATTTTGGATTAAGACATGGTCATTTTGAATGCAGATTGTCGAATAGTATACCCACATGTAAACGCATTCGCACACATACACACACCGTGCATAGAAACTCAAGCGTACACCCCACTCACACCTATCCATACACAAGTGTACGCAATACGTCACAAGAATGCCCGTATGTATTAAGTATATGTACGCATACATGCCCTCTCATTCACATGGACGCACTCACGCACCACACGCACGCGCGTGCACACGCACGCACTCAAACACACAAACACGCGCACAAAGCCACCCGGCTGCACAAACATTCGCCCACCTGCCAGCCAATGCATCACCATCACCATCCCACCCACATACATTCATTCACTCTTTCACCCACCCATACAGCAACCAACCAACCAACCAACCAACCAACCAGCACACCAACAAACTACCCATCCAACCACCCAAACATAGCCGCTGTTCATCCTCACACTAGCCCTCCCTTCCACCCATGCATCCACCCACTCCCCGCACACCCACCCGTCCGCCTGTCCCTCCGCATAAAAGCCATCCCGCCCACTCGCTCACCCACATGCCCAGCTGCCAACCCGTCGGCCCACCTGCCAGACTGATAGCACGCACACCCACACACCCACACACTCATACAAGCCATCCACACGGCCGCTCGCCCACCTCCCATCCCACACACGTGCCCATCCACAGACCCAGCCACCCACCGACCGACTGAATACCCAGTCACAAGCTCACCCACTAACCATCCGTATGCATACACACCCACCCTCCAAGGCATATATATGAGTTACTGGGCCGATACTGGACCAATATATGGGCAATATGGTCCAGTAGCGGCCCTGCAACCTGGGCTATCAGAGGGCTTTTTGAAAGTTTGCTCCGTGAACGCTGTATCGTTTCAGAATTAAGGTTGCTGAAACACTTTAATGATTCAAGCACATCGTTCTAAAATAGAAACACATTTTGCGTTCCAAAAATCTCTTTACAGTTAACGGCATATATTCCGATTACCTAATGCCTATCACACGGTATACATATTTTCTGGATGATTCCGGCAAACCTGTTTTTTTAACAATTACTTACCGCAGAATTAACAGTGCGCGGGTAACTGAAACATAACAACCATTGTTTCTCAACAATGTTAGTGATATCAAACATGCTTTACTATTTCCAACAATGACCCTTTCCGGTTTTAGCTATGCCCCGCCCATCTAAAGCTAAGTTCCACCCACACCTCGCTCGTGTTGGGATCGATCGAGCTCTGAACCCCCTGACTATCAATTTCCAAAAATACTACACAGGTAAGCTGTTGAATATTTTGGCAGCAACAGCGCCCAGTCAAATCAGTTCCAAATTATTAAACGGCATATTTATTAAATAGCAAAGAATTACAAAGACATACCATGTATACAACGTGTCGGACTTTCAGAAAGATTTCAGTTATCCTGCAAATGGACACTCATCAAACTTCCTAACCTGTAGCCCTATGCAAAATCACAACACAACTGTTTTGCTTACTTAGTCAGCCTCCGTAGTTTATTATTTTCAATTGAAAATACATTTACAAATGTAACTACATTAACCTTCATAGGTGTGCTAGACGTCCAGGAAGAAACCGGATGGTTGTTTCCCGAAACCTGTGTCCGTAGCTTTCAATGACGTGGCACATCTTAGGCAGGGTCACGGACTCCATTCTGATGGCAGGACTCCATCCTGAAAAACTATAAGTTAAATATTTTCTTCGCAGAAATTATTCAAATTACATGATACATCACCAATACAAATCTTTGCCCTTAAATTTTTTTAAAACATATCATACGCAATTACAAATAACACTTGTTGATACCCCGACGACTGACAAATCTCGTTACCAAAAAATGGTGACCACGGTGTCCATCAAGCCCCAAGTCGACATGCTGATACAGTAGTTTTTTAGTATACTGTCGAAACATCAATAATTATATTTAGCCTGTTTTTATTCAGTTCAAATTTTGGAAATACCTACGTCTACATGAGCCCTTGACTCGTTCAGAGCAGGCCGGATCGTGCGGCAAAATAAAAGGCGATATTTTTGGTGTCTTCTGGCACAACTTGTGATTATGACGTCAGGTACTTGAGTGGCATATCAGGTGTCGCCATTGTCACTATCATACTGATTGATTTATTCCACAATAAGCCATAGACCCTTGAGTGTACATTTAAACGTTATATATATATATATATATATATATATATATATATATATATATATATATATATATATATATATATATATATATATATATTGACAATTAAATTAGTAAGCTATACAAGTATCTAAATGCCTAATCTTATATCTATGGGGTGAATAATACCATACACTACAATTCGTAGATCTAAACATGCTAAAGATTTCTAGATCATATATGTCAGCGTATATCCTAAAAAAACAACCCCTTTGCACTAAGACAAGGCTTCATATATTCTCTATACATTGCATTATCGAAGTCCAACAGGTTATACTAAGATAAAGAAGCAACGACTTCCATTCTCAATGTTTGCAGGCAAGTAAAAGACTTCTTTCTACACGCCCACACGTTTCCGAAATAATGTTTGCTTCTGCGATTAAAATTGCTATGACAAATATCAGGATAATAAATTGATTATGTTATTCGAGATGACGCAACACAGTGCATCGGACAACAACCTATTTATGTCACGAGTAATGTATCTGCAGTAATGTCCCCCTTTTAAAAGAGATTGGATAATTTACATGACTTGTTTATTATTGCAAAATCACCGGGCATATTTCAGCAGATGTCGCGTTCTAGATTCACAATTGATGCGTGAATTCGCACATTTCATAACGTATAATGACAGCAGCACAGCCAAAGTGTTTTTCATCTCAAATTAAAGGACGTGACATTTTTCACAAAACATATTAGCTTTTGACGCACGCGGAAACACTCAGTTTGAACATATATGTCTTGTAACATGTGTGGCTGCATAATTGATTGTGCCACTACCGGGACGTTACAATGGTCGGGATTTATATCCATGCATGTCATTTACATTTGCGCGTTTGCGCGTTATAGCGACGTCAGTATTAACGTGATTTACGTCAGTCACCATTAGGCCTACGTATTGTATTTCTCAAGGCAACGTGGATGTTAATAGAGAAATGCTGTTTCTGACGTCATAACCAATGGACCTTTCCAGTTTTAATTATGCCTCATCCATCACTAGCTAAGCTCCACCCACACATCGCCGTGTTGGGATTGATCGATCCCCGAATGCTCTGACTAGTAATTTCCTGAAAACTATACAATTAAGTTGTTGAATATTGTGTAACTAATTTGGCTGGCTAATGTTGTTGCCTATGGCAGCAGCAGCGCCCAGTCGAATTAGTTTCAAAATGTTCAACAGGATATTTATTAAATGGTAAAGACATACAATTCCTACAGCAACACATAGTCCGTCTTCAACTATGCGTTCATGACGTACTCAACTACGCGATTCATGCAGTCATTGATTGCGATCTCATTCTATACGTTACGTAGTTGATTATGGTATCATATGCTGGATGGATCTAGTCGAAAGACGCACTGGTCACTAGTTAGCTGACGTTGCAATAAATTGACATAGCGCTGACAAGAAAATCGAAACGTCCGCCACGAAAGTGTTCGAATTGTATTCATTTGCAATTTAATAAACATTCGTATTGATTCGCATTGACTAAATTGGAACAAATTTGACTGGAACAGTCAAATTAGTTCCAAAATGTTCAACAGATTACCTGTATATTTACCGTGTAATTTAGAATGGAATTCATGTTTCAAAGTTTCAAATCAATTCCAACAGGCTTAACCCTTTAACACTCATATCAGCCAAAAACAATTTCTGCAGTGGTCTCGATACATGCCCCAAACGAAGACTATCTTTTGAAGATTTTTCACTGGAATGACTCGCTCGATTATCGAGTAAGTCAATCCACTGGTAAATTTTCAGAAATAGCCTTCTCTTGGTCTGCAAATGGACATTTTCTATGAAAAAATGGAAATTTTCTTGATTAAATTCGAGGGTTGAAGGGTTAAACAGTTGCCGGAGCTTAGTTAGAAATGGGCCCTTTCAGTGCGCTATTGATACCCGCCATGCTTCAGTACCGCTGGGTAAGTCCCGCCTCTTCATTAGGCGCACCGAAAATAAAGATCTTGGTAGGTGATTCACCTATTCCGTCGAGCTACTTAATGGTTTAAAGAAGGCAGAAACTTCCGGATCATTCAACCATCGAAGCACTTGTAATTGTAGAGATATGCTGTTACATAAACGATGCACATATTTTATACACACACATCACACATTATAATACACAATGGTAGTGCTGTAAAGCAGTTCTTGTTGTGCCTGCAAGGGGGGGGGGGGGGGAGGGCAATGGTGTAGAGGCTCAGGATATCCGTGCTATAAGTTCTGCGAGTTATTTGCGGCAAGGTGGTCTCACTGCCGAGCGAGGGTTTATCTGTTTGCACCTCAGCGCATGAAGTTTGTATGCGAATTCCCCCGTATACATTTCCAGTTTGCTAACTAGCCCAGTGGTTTCGTTACATCCATTGCGGTCTGCTGGGGTATCAGGATTCGTGAAGGGTCTAGAGTTAGCGGAACGAGGATCCGAGCGTCAACCACCATGTTGTTTACATCAGATATCCCATAGAAAGTCATCAGCCCCTTCGTAAGCCTAGACACATATCTCTGGGGCATGGCAGCGTAAAAGTCGCATTTAACAAGCGCGTGGTGCCGTTCTTCTGCTCCTTTCCCGCACATAGAACATGCCGAGTCCACCATATGCTGGTTAGATTTCGCTCTATTTCCTTGTAGAAGATACAACCCAGACCGCCTTTATAGCATTTTTTCTACCTCGCTGGGGCGAATAGTAGCATTGGTCCACATATGGTGTGTTCTACCCATCACCATTATCACAGGATTCAAGGATTTCGGCGATTTCTTATAAAACAGTTTAGCACGCTACCTCTCCGTTCAATATATCTTCATTATTTTCCTCAACACGGCATCCTAATACTACTTTATTTCCCCCATTGAAAACCAGCTGAGGCGTGAGGGAACTTTCTTAACTGCCACTTGCTGTTTTGACAGTTGGTTCTCTTTCATGTTGCGATTTCTACATAATGTTGCCACAGAGGAACATGACCTTATTGTCTATCGTGGCCTCAACCGGGTCCCCACCCATCATGCAATAGACTGCTACACTAGCGCACATGCCGGGTAATGCCTGTAGTGGCCTCAGCTTCTATCGTTGCACTCTTTACAGCTGTTCAACATACGCCATATGTAAGGAGCATGCCGCCAGCCCATAAGTTAGTTGCGAACATATGCACCTAGTTCATATTTTGTATATCAACAAAGGGTTGATACCCCGTTTGCCATGGAGGCTGCCACCTCCCACATTAGGGCATAGGGGGTTCTACTTGCATTAGTGGCTCTATTTTCACATTCCCGGCTGATCGTCTTGTTAAACCCACATGGAGCATCTTGCCATCAGTAAACATAGCTGTCTGCCCTAACTGAAGGTTTCGAGAATGATTAATTCTTCTATTGTATACCGTGTTTACACACATGCTGACATTATGCACACATCTTTCCTTGCACAGCTCTCGGGAATCTGCATTCGCAAAGGTGTGTCTGTGATATGCATAGCATCCTCCTCACATGGCTGTGCTGACACACCAACATAGTCGCATGGGATTAAATATTGCAAATATCAATTCGTGGAAATGGTGGCTTCTTGCCTTACCATCTGTGATAGGTCTACCGGGCGTGAGAAATATCCTTTCCACTTTATTCTTAACTCTGGCTTCCGAGACAGTTCACCCATGCCATTCCAGAGGTCGCCAGGTTGTCATATATGGTACCCCTTATTCACGAATCCACCTATCCATACCAAATTGAATGCCGTTTTCGCATCCAGCGAGAGAATGTAGATGGACATCATAGCTTCCTTGGCGTGTATTATTGCTTCTTTCACCAGGAGTGATGCATTCGTTCAGGAGCTGCCTTTGCCTCGAATAGCACATATTCTTTTCCATTAGCTCTTCTATGACTGTCAAGATGTTGCTACCACGACAATTGCGTGTTCTTACAGGAGACTTACCCTTTTTCAAGACTGGACTTATTCGCCCATCTTTGATAATATCTGGACTGTGGTTGGTCTGGAATATGTGGTTTTAATCATGTTAATGTATGCGATGACCTGCTTTTTGCAAATCCTCCGCTGTAAGGTCCATAACATCTATTGTATTTCCTTTGCTCATGATCTGGATTGCCCCTTCCACTTCAGTAGCTATCACTGTCCGAGCCACACTATCGGCCAGTTTCAGATAATTAATGGTGTTATCATATGCGATCCTACTTTTGGATTGTTCGACAAAGTCTGGGAAATTGTTGGGCATAGCGAATTGCTGGAATTACGTCCACCACCGTTCACATATTTCTTCTAAGTTGGTGAGTGGCTACCCTAAGACTGTTAACTCCTTTGCCACTGTGCCTGTTGTACTTCGCTATCTACCTATCGGCTTGTGAATCAACTTCTAATCATTCCTGTCCGCCTCAAATATGTTTGTACTCATCACTGGACACCGATGGTCAGGCAGAATAATTTCCAACGATGCACTATACATGATGTGGAATACATCACTGGTGTCCGCAAAAGTCGTCCAGCAGAGATGGTCTATGTTTGGCCATGTGCTAATGATACCAGAAGACACATAAGTACTGGGAGCCTTGGAATTCGTCCTACTTGGAGCAAGCAAATATAATGTTACAGGAGAGGACGGCATTGCATAACTCTGTTAAACGTCTTGCGAGGTGACTTCAAGAAAACATGAATCAATACACCCAGATCAAGAATGGACCTGAGGAAGCTTGGGATTTTGGCTAAAGACAAAAGACAGTGTTCAACTGCGAAGAAGGACTGATTTCAGATGTAGGGTTTTTACTACTACAGCTGCTGAATAAAGTAACCATACATCATACATGCCCACCTCTCCTCTTATACGTTGTTGTTCTCTCTTATACAGTCATCTGTTCTTGTACAACGCATTCTCATGACCTTGTGAGCCCTTTCTGCTGTATTTTGTTCTGGCTAATTTCCGCTTGCCTGGTGTAACAACGTCCATTGTATATGATGCAGGTACTTATATTCCTCTACCTTCGGTCATTTGATTTTGTGGAATAGTTTGGTCGTGGATTCGTGCCTACAACTGGAGCATGTTTACACCTTGTTATATCTCTTTATCTGTCTAGTTGTAACTTCAGCTTCAGTGTAAGAGGCACATGATCTGAGACATTCATGGGATGCACTGACATTATATTTTTTATTCATAGCCTTATTGCTGTTAGTGAAAAAGTAGTCAATCTGAGAACCGTGCATTCCATTCTCATATTTGCGAATGCCAGATGGCTTATTTATGCAAATGCAAAGAGTAAATAGAATGCCATTCTATCGTGACTAGTAAATTGCAATAGTCTATAAAATGAAATATGGTGGAATATAAGTGATTGATCTAGTCTACCGCGACATATTGTCTAGCTGTCAGCAATAATCGCGGTTACCATCAAACCGATGCATGGAATAAAACACCTTTAGACCTTATGATACCGATCTATTGTTTAACCAGTAGCAATCCATATGATGTACATTAGCGGGAAGCCAGCTATAGAATAATATATAAGCATAAAGGAAAATAAACTCTATGGCGATCATGTATAGAGGATTTCACACGAGTTGCCGTTTCCTCTACGATGTCCTTAAATACCATTGATTGGTACGCCATCGTGGGCGCTTTAGTGCACAAAATATTCCACAAAGCGATGCTTTTAAATACATCACCATTTTCCTGTTAGAGATGAGAACACTTATTTGGTAGATTTCTGACAATTCCCACATAAATGTTATACAGAAGGTCGTGCCGCTGCCGACAACGACGCCGCCACCACCACCGCCACCAACTCCGACGCCGAAGA
Organism: Chaetoderma sp. LZ-2023a; assembly: GCA_034401795.1. NCBI lineage: Eukaryota > Metazoa > Mollusca > Caudofoveata > Chaetodermatida > Chaetodermatidae > Chaetoderma > Chaetoderma sp. LZ-2023a. The sequence goes on from CM067373.1 coordinate 73,688,380, forward strand.
CTACTACTACTACTACTACTACTACTACTACTACTACTACTACTACTACTACTACTACTACTAGTACTAGTACTAGTACTAGTACTACTACTACTGCTACTGCTACTACCACTACTACTACTACTACTACTACTACTACTACTACTACTACTACTACTACTACTACTAATACTGCTGCTGTTACTGTTACTGCTACTGCTACTGCTACTATTACTGCTACTGCTACTGCTACTATTACTATTACTATTACTACTACTGCTACTACTTTTTTTTTTTTTTTTTTTTTGAAAAACCGACGCTGACGCAGTCGGACAAACTTCACGGAGGAACTCCTTTAAAAAGGCTTGCAAACCCCCAGAAAAAAACCTGGTGAACTAGTAATCTTGATTAATATTACACCAAAACAATGATAACTAATGAGCATTAATACAATCTATAAATACATATGGCTTAAAAAGTATAGATACAAAACAATAGGCTGATAAAGCTCCGATAGCAAAACAAAGCTTAACAAAGGCATTACTCTTCAACCCAGGTGTAGTAGTAAACCCGTGTGGCGAGTTCAACTATCCAACAAATGAAAAGTGCCTCGTCAATCTATGACAAATAAGTCAATCATTGACGCCAGTGGGCTGATTCTCTAAAGATCAGCGGGCGTAGTAGCATTTGGGTAGTATAATACATATAGTCGGCAGAAAAATTCCAGAAAAATTGATAGCGCTCTTGTTTACATTTTCAATTTACTTTATTGTAAGGTTTTGTAACTTACCATTCAATCCATGTGTGGTAGTAGGCCCGTGTGGCGAGTGCAACTATTCAACAAATGAAAAGTGACTCGTCAATCAATGACAAATAAGTCAATCATTGACGCCAGTGGGCTGAGTCTTTAAAGATCAGCGGGCGTAGTAGCATTTGGGTAGCATAACATATATAGTCAGCAGGAAGATTACAGAAAAATAGATGGAAATAGATGGCGCTCTTGTTTCCATTTTTGATTTACTTTGTTGTAAGGTTTTGTAAATTACCCGGGAACAAATAACCCTATAAAACTCTGTGCAAATTCCTAAAATTACCTGGGACAATTTTATAATTCACTGGCAACTTACTTTATCGATTGATTATTAAATTACCCCAGTCTGTTTATTTGTTAACATGAATTATTAAACATAACAATATCAAAGTGCAGACTAAAATGAATTACATGACACAGATTAATTAAAAGACACAGATAAATCCGCTGTAGTAATTAAATGATTTAAGCTAGTGCAAGCTCATTTATTTTTACAGCTCCCAACTCTACTGAAACTATGTTTGCTTTGCACCATATGTCCTTGAATACTCTTTCCTTACCATGCTGCTTTAATCTAAAATATTCGCAAGGAATATGATTCAGCAGCAATGAACGAAATATTGCCTTTATCGCTCTATTGTGATTGCCCATAGATGGCTTTTTCGTCTGTGCACACCGATGTTTCCAAATGGCCCAAACACCTATGGTTAGTATCGTTATTAAAATAGTCCTTTCAGACTTTATGATATTTACACCGCTTGATCCAAATTCTCTAAATAAGACTACATGCGTGTCTAAAACAATGGTCTTCGCTCCAAATTTTGCCAAGATTTGGCTGATATAGTCCCAAAATTGTGACGATATTGGACATTCCGCAAATAAATGCTCGATTGTTTCCTCGTCTGTTTGACATAAGTAACACCTATCAGAAGTCGTAATATTGCACTTGTATGTCAAGTGTCCCACCCATAGCCGTCGATGTAGTAATCGCCACAATAAATCACGAGCCATATTTGGTTTGTATGGAGAATGTAAGATTTTCCATACATTTTTCCAACTGGATGGTTTATAGCTTGAGTCATCCCATCTCCTAATTGCTATGGGAGGTGTTACTTGTTTTCGTCTCATAATATGGTACCATTCCTTGGATCTCATCTTGTATTTTAACATCTCATCATCAAGAACTAATGCGGGTTGTGGAGTCAAACTATTATTATTTACATTTGGCAGACGAAACCATTCAATTGGTACAGCATGTTTTATTTTATTTAGCAATCGCTGGACATCTATATGCCTCATATGTGTTTTTCTAGCTACTTCTTGCATTGAAATCCATCTACGTGTTTGAGGGTGTATCATATCAGATAAATGTTGAATGCCATATTTTGCAAAGGACGGTAGATAAAGTACTGCATTGTTATAACATATATTACTATTGCCCCACAATTGCTGTTCTAGTACTTCCTTCCAGCACGTAGGTGGAGGCATGTATCTGTCAAATATTTCTAACTCCTTAACTTGATCTTTAAACACATCTGGTATCATGTGGCTATTCGGAGGTGGCTTCTTTGAGGTAAAAACATGCTCCGCCAGAAATGGTTCTACAATTCTCTCCATGAGAGCTCGTGAAACACATGCCCACGTCTCATCTGATGTAATAAGATCATCCAAAAATTTTAACCTTAAAGAAACACATTTCACTTTAATATCAAGTAAATCAAGTCCTCCTTCTAACTTAGCATTATTGAGAACACGATGGGAAAATAATTGATTCTTTTCTTCCCATATGAATGACAATATCAACTCATTAACCTCCCTTTCTACATGTTTTGGCATGTGTACTACAGATGCTGTATACCATAGCCCAGATAATGCCAAGTTGTTGACAACAAACACTCTACCAAAGATTGAAAGACGACGACGCTTCCAATTTGCTAATATTCTCTTAAAGCTTAGATACTCGTTCATTCCAATTTTGTATTGTATTCGGTTTCCTGCCAAAATAGATGCCTAGAATCTTAATGGTATCATTAGACCAATTGATTTCAAGTGGCTGGTCATTCCGCTCTTTCCATGGCCCCAAAAATAATCCTTTGGATTTTCCTTTATTGATTTTCAAACCAGATGCATTTTGGAACTTTTCTAGTACGTGGTTTAAAATTGCAAAATCATTGTTTGAACTGGTAAACACAGTTGTGTCATCAGCATATTGTGACAGCTTAAGTGGTCTTTCTATGCCACGAATACATATGCCTTGAAAGTTATTATTTTGCCTCAATGCTATGCCAAGTGATTCCATCACAATAACAAATAATAATGGCGATAGGGAACACCCCTGTCTAACCCCACGTTCTAAGACAATTTCTCTGGACAATTGATTGTTCACTAAATAGCTACTCTTGATATCCGTATATAAAATCTTAACCCATTTAATAAAGTTTGAGCCTAACCCAAACGATTGCAAAGAATTAAAAAGAAAATCCCATTCCACACGGTCAAATGCCTTTTCATTGTCCAAGGCAATCACAGCTGAAGGGATGCTATCCTTCTCAACCAATTGTATAAGGTCTCTTATTACCATGGTATTGGTTAGAATTGTCCTCCTGGGTACAGCACATGTCTGCTCTGTTCCAATGATTTCTCCTAAAACACTACCTAGTTTCAATGTTAGTGCTCTGGATATTATTTTGTAATCTACACATAGTAGAGAAATTGGTCTGTAGTTCTGAATTAGACGTCTGTCATTTCCTTTATATATTAGCCTTACGTATGCCCTAGCCATAGTTGGTGGTAAATGGCCTTTCTCAAAAATTGCAGTGCGTAATTCTTCCATTATTGGACCTACAAGGTGCCAAAACGTTTGGTAAAATTCAACTGGAAGGCCATCACACCCCGGTGATTTTTTCTAGTTTCATACCTTTAAGGGATTTAGTTAAATCTTCTAGTGTTAAGGGTTGATCACAAAATTCACTGCCTGTGTCTGACACCTTTTTGTCTATATTTGCTAACAAATCCAATTTTGCATCTTCATCAATTCCCTCTGACTTGTACAATGACTCATAGTAATTGCATACAATAGTACTCATTTCATTGTTGGTAAAGACGGTTGAACCATCCGGCATGTTTAATGAGCACATCACCTTATCTATTGCCCGTGCTTTTTCTAATGCGCAAAAATATCGGGTTGGCTTTTCCCCTTCTGCGTGCATCTGGGCTCTTGCTCTAATTTTTGCACCCTCAAACTCATATTGTTCTATATCTCTTATTTTACTTTTAATTTTAACCAGTAATTCATAATAATTATCTTCACCATTATTTACTTTAGCATTAATTTTCATCAGTGATCGATGAAGTGTTTTCTTGCGTTTGCGTATTTCCTGTGCTTTTCTAATAGCATACTTTCGGGAAACATACTTTAAATCCAGTTTTACATCCTCCCACCATTGCAATGTGCTCTTATATGATGCTTTCCTATTAATCCAATGTTGCCAACAACTCTCTATATTATTCTTATAAAATTCTTCTCCCAACAGTGTTGTGTTTAATTTCCAAAACCCGACCCCTTTTGTTACCCAGTCAGCATTGGCAAAGGTTACACAAACCATGTTATGATCGGAGAATGCTACTGGCTTAATATTAACATCTCTCCAGTACCCTGTTAACAAACTATTCACATAAATACTGTCGATCCTTGAACCAACTTTACCATCTACCGAAAAACATGTAAGATCTTTACCATGAGGTTTTGATATTCTATAGGTGTCAACCAAATTTTCATTATCACATATTTCTTTTAAGAGTCTATGTGATGTATCAGTATAAGTTGAAGTTGCATTCCTGTCATTTTCTTTGTCTATGCCACAATTAAAGTCACCACCCATTACTAAGTTTTCAGTGATGTTATCTAGTGCTGTTTTAGACATCTCCTTAAAAAAATTACGACGTAGTTGATGAGATGCAGGTGCATATATACACAGCAACGTGATACGTGTTTGTTGTATATCTAGCGTGACTCTCACCTAGCGACCATTTGCACCTGATACTGAAGAGATTATATTTACATAGGCTGAACAACGAGGGAGTATAACAATTGCTACGCCAGCACTATTATCTTGAGATAACGAATAAAATATTCTGGATCCAGAAATCTTTTCTAAATTATCGTATGATTCTGACTTCTGAATTTTTGTTTCCTGTATCAAAGCAATGTCAATCTGCTCATTTTTCAGAGTCTCTAGTAAGTGACGTTGCTTTATGTCACTATTTAAGCCTCTACAATTGAGTGTGCAAATTAGCATAAAAGGTAATAAAATGCTGTGTAAAACCGCCATTATTAAGCTAACTAGATTTTGTTTTTTTCGACCCTCTCTTAGACCATTTACCTATTTTACTCACAAACGCTGCATTACTTAGCTCAACTTTTTCCAAATGCTTATATTTTAATATATCTGAATCATGACGCAGATGCCTATATTTAACACCATTTGCCGTCACATATGGAACTAATACCTCTCCTGCCTCTGACCTGTACATGACCATTTCATCAGGTGATTTAGAACTCTGTGTTTGTATGGATATATCAGATTCAGCGACTGACATATTATCGTCTTCTATATCACTTTCCTCTATTTCTGATTCAGAACTCTCTCCATCTTTCTGTCGCTTTGTTCCACTCAATCTATCCGAGACACCAATTACTTTCTCTATATTATTTAAATCGTCTAGATTGAGTGTACTCAGTGGAAAATCAAAGTTAGTTTCAGTATCTTGCGACCTGAATTTTACTTTTCCTAAATTAAAACTCTCTTCCAGAGGGTATTGATCATCATCTTCAACTTGTGTGGAATTAGCCTCTCTGACATCAAACTTGGATTGACTTGTTACTGGAGTAAGACTTAGCCCCTCATCTAGAACCTCTATTTCATCGCCTGCAACTACAGCGATTGGATTCTTAGTTTTTTCCCCATGCTTCTCATTAACATGGACTTCAGCTACAATCTCAGCCACTACTGGTTCGATGATATTTTCCTTAGCAACGTGCTTCCCATTAGTATGGATTTCAGCTACAATCTCCGCGGCTACCGGTTCTATGACATTCTCTTTAGAGACAACTTGCTCTGCACTTTTATCAGCACCCTTTTTGACATATTTGTTCTGCGGGCATCGCCACTTAAAATGATCAGATGATCCACAAACTAGACATTTGTTTTTGTTAGGACTATCTGTTGCAAGATGTTCTGTGCTTAAGCAGATTCTACACTCTTTGATTTGCCCCCTGTACCATAATCGCAAGATAAATCGACCATCTATGGTGACCTTGCTTGGGAGAGGATGTTCTACCTTTTCAAACCAAATTCTTCTGATGCCATTTTCTAAGGTTCGATCAAATGGATAGGTCTCGTGTTCTACTATGTCCACTTTGCCATACTTGATCAATTCAGTGATAACCCGTTCATCTGGGATCTCTAATGGAACCTTCATCTTGACTAATAGACGATCAGAATCTATTTCCTCCACATTACACACCTCACCCTTCACGACAAGGACCTCGTCGAGCAACTTTTCCTTCACACTTTCATTAACTACGGTGACATTCCATACAGATTTGGAAACATTAACGAGACCTTGAAGGACCCGTGGCCCTGCCCCAACTACATCCTTCAACCCATGATACACCTCAATTGCCGAAACACCCCAAGCCTTTGTCGTGATTTTAAGACTCAGGGTACGCTTATATGAGGTTGCCATGGTGTTTTATAAAAAGCAGAACCCCATACTACTACAATATATAATACAAATATATAACACCAAGACGTCGGGGAAAGAGCTAAACACTAAATAAATAGTGTCCCCTTTTGAAACCCTGACGTCTACCAACAAATATACGAATAGAGAGTACAGTCGTATACTTGTTAGTTTGAACCACTTTCTAAGTGGTTCACTAACACCTAGCCGATTAAAGTATGCTAACAAATATATGATTAAATAGTCAAGTCATATATTTGTTAGTCTGTTCGAGTTGACCGGGGACAGCCAACTGACTATAAGGATTTATATAGTTAAAGAACTAGGCTTGTGCTTACAAATGACAAAGGAATTAAATCCACTCACTCAAGCGATCTTGCCAAATATAATGCGCTAGCCTACGAACTATAGAAATAGCAGACTGGCGCAGCGAGAAATGTATTGCATTGACCACAGTAAGAGGAGCCCTACTAAATGGCGGAAACCGCCAGCTAAGAGGAATGCCTTTAGAAAATGGAGACACAAAATGCGCTCCAACCAAGACTTGAAAGGAAACACTAATACGAAATATATGTATAAAATTTATCTACAAAATCGCGCTAGAAACTAGCAAATTCGGGCAGCAATTGCAGAGCTAAATAAACGCGTGCGTTCACTTCGACTACTACTACTACTACTACTACTACTACTACTACTACTACTACTACTACTACTGCTAC
>CM067373.1:73698133-73705633 GCA_034401795.1 Chaetoderma sp. LZ-2023a
ACATATATTACTATTGCCCCACAATTGCTGTTCTAGTACTTCCTTCCAGCACGTAGGTGGAGGCATGTATCTGTCAAATATTTCTAACCCCTTAACTTGATCTTTAAACACATCTGGTATCATTTGGCTATTCGGAGGTGGCTTCTTTGAGGTAAACACATGCTCCGCCAGAAATGGTTCTACAATTCTCTCCATGAGAGCTCGTGAAACACATGCCCACGTCTCATCTGATGTAATAAGATCATCCAAAAATTTTAACCTTAAAGAAACACATTTCACTTTAATATCAATTAAATCAAGTCCTCCTTCTAACTTAGCATTATTGAGAACACGATGGGAAACTAAATGATTCTTTTCTTCCCATATGAATGACAATATCAACGCATTAACCTCCTTTTCTACATGTTTTGGCATGTGTACAACCGATGCTGTATACCATAGCCCAGATAATGCCAAGTTGTTGACAACAAACACTCTACCAAAGATTGAAAGACGACGACGCTTCCAATTTGCTAATATTCTCTTAAGCTTAGATACTCGTTCATTCCAATTTTGTATTGTATTCGGTTTCCTGCCAAAATAGATGCCTAAAATCTTAATGGTATCATTAGACCAATTTATTTCAAGTGGCTGGTAATTCCGCTCTTTCCATGGCCCCAGAAATAATCCTTTGGATTTTCCTTTATTGATTTTCAAACCAGATGCATTTTGGAACTTTTCTAGTACGTGGTTTAAAATTGCAAAATCATTGTTTGAACTGGTAAACACAGTTGTGTCATCAGCATATTGTGACAGCTTAAGTGGTCTTTCTATGCCACGAATACATATGCCTTGAAAGTTATTATTTTGCCTCAATGCTATGCCAAGTGATTCCATCACAATAACAAATAATAATGGCGATAGGGAACACCCCTGTCTAACCCCACGTTCTAAGACAATTTCTCTGGATAATTGATTGTTCACTAAATAGCTACTCTTGATATCCGTATATAAAATCTTTACCCATTTAATAAAGTTTGAGCCTAACCCAAACGATTGCAAAGAATTAAAAAGAAAATCCCATTCCACACGGTCAAATGCCTTTTCATTGTCCAAGGCAATCACAGCTGAAGGGATGCTATCCTTCTCAACCAATTGTATAAGGTCTCTTATTACCATGGTATTGGTTAGAATTGTCCTCCTGGGTACAGCACATGTCTGCTCTGTTCCAATGATTTCTCCTAAAACACTACCTAGTTTCAATGTTAGTGCTCTGGATATTATTTTGTAGTCTACACATAGTAGAGAAATTGGTCTGTAGTTCTGAATTAGACGTCTGTCATTTCCTTTATATATTAGCCTTACGTATGCCCTAGCCATAGTTGGTGGTAAATGGCCTTTCTAAAAAATTTCAGTGCCTAATTCTTCCATTATTGGACCTACAAGGTGCCAAAACGTTTGGTAAAATTCAACTGGAAGGCCATCACACCCCGGTGATTTTTCTAGTTTCATACCTTTAAGGGATTTAGTTAAATCTTCTAGTGTTAAGGGTTGATCACAAAATTCACTGCCTGTGTCTGACACCTTTTTGTCTATATTTGCTAACAAATCCAAATGTGCATCTTCATCAATTCCCTCTGACTTGTACAATGACTCATAGTAATTGCATATAATAGTACTCATTTCATTGTTGGTAAAGACGGTTGAACCATCCGGCATGTTTAATGAGCACATCACCTTATCTATTGCCCGTGCTTTTTCTAATGCGCAAAAATATCGGGTTGGCTTTTCCCCTTCTGCGTGCATCTGGGCTCTTGCTCTAATTTTTGCACCCTCAAACTCATAGTGTTCTATATCTCTTATTTTACTTTTAATTTTAACCAGTAATTCATAATAATTCTCTTCACCATTATTTACTTTAGCATTAATTTTCATCAGTGATCGATGAAGTGTTTTCTTGCGTTTGCGTATTTCCTGTGCTTTTCTAATAGCATACTTTCGGGAAACATACTTTAAATCCAGTTTAACATCCTCCCACCATTGCAATGTGCTCTTATATGATGCTTTCCTATTAATCCAATGTTGCCAACAACTCTCTATATTATTCTTATAAAATTCTTCTCCCAACAGTGTTGTGTTTAATTTCCAAAACCCGACCCCTTTTGTTACCCAGTCAGCATTGGCAAAGGTTACACAAACCATGTTATGATCAGAGAATGCAACTGGCTTAATATTAACATCTCTCCAGTACCCTGTTAACAAACTATTCACATAAATTCTGTCGATCCTTGAACCAACTTTACCATCTACCGAAAACCATGTAAGATCTTTACCATGAGGTTTTGATATTCTATGGGTGTCCACTAAATTTTCATTATCACATATTTCTTTTAAGAGTCTATGTGATGTATCAGTATAAGTTGAAGTTGCATTCCTGTCATTTTCTTTGTCTAAGACACAATTAAAGTCACCACCCATTACTAAGTTTTCAGTGATGTTATCTAGTGCTGTTTTAGACATCTCATTAAAAAAATTACGACGTAGTTGATGAGATGTAGGTGCATATATACACAGCAACGTGATACGTGTTTGTTGTATATCTAGCGTGACTCTCACCCAGCGACCATTTGCACCTGATACTGAAGAGATTATATTTACATAGGCTGAACAACGAGGGAGTATAACAATTGCTACGCCTGCACTATTATCTTGAGATAACGAATAAAATATTCTGGATCCAGAAATCTTTTCTAAATTATCGTATAATTCTGACTTCTGAATTTTTGTTTCCTGTATCAAAGCAATGTCAATCTGCTCATTTTTCAGAGTCTCTAGTAAGTGACGTTGCTTTATGTCACTATTTAAGCCTCTACAATTGAGTGTGCAAATTAGCATAAAAGGTAATAAAATGCTGTGTAAAACCGCCATTATTAAGCTAACTAGATTTTGTTTTTTTCGACCCTCTCTTAGACCATTTACCTATTTTGCTCACAAACGCTGCATTACTTAGCTCAACTTTTTCCAAATGCTTATATTTTAATATATCTGAATCATGACGCAGATGCCTATATTTAACACCATTTGCCGTCACATATGGAACTAACACCTCTCCTGCCTCTGACCTGTACATGACCATTTCATCAGGTGATTTAGAACTCTGTGTTTGAATGGATATATCAGATTCAGCGACTGACATATTATCGTCTTCTATATCACTTTCCTCTATTTCTGATTCAGAACTCTCTCCATCTTTCTGTCGCTTTGTTCCACTCAATCGATCCGAGACACCAATTACTTTCTCTATATTATTTAAATCGTCTAGATTGAGTGTACTCAGTGGAAATTCAAAGTTAGTTTCAGTATCTTGCGACCTGAATTTTACTTGTCCTAAATTAAAACTCTCTTCCAGAGGGTATTGATCCTCATCTTCAACTTGTGTGGAATTAGCCTCTCTGTCATCAAACTTGGATTGACTTGTTACTGGAGCAAGACTTAGCCCCTCATCTAGAACCTCTATTTCATCGCCTGCAACTACAGCGATTGGATTCTTAGATTTTTCCCCATGCTTCTCATTAACATGGACTTCAGCTACAATCTCAGAAACTACTGGTTCGATGACATTTTCCTTAGCAGCGTGTTTCCCATTAGTATGAATTTCCGCTACAATCTCAGCAGCTACCGGTTCTATGACATTCTCTTTAGAGACAACTTGCTCTGCACTTTTATCAGCACCCTTTTTGACATATTTGTTCTGCGGGCATCGCCACTTAAAATGATCAGATGATCCACAAACTAGACATTTGTTTTTGTTAGGACAATCTGTTGCAAGATGTTCTGTGCTTAAGCAGATTCTACGCTCTTTGATTTGCCCCCTGTACCATAATGGCAAGATAAATCGACCATCTATGGTGACCTTGCTTGGGAGAGGATGTTCTACCTTTTCAAACCAAATTCTTCTGATGCCATTTTCTAAGGTTCGATCAAATGGATAGGTCTCGTGTTCTACTATGTCCACTTTGCCATACTTGATCAATTCAGTGATAACCCGTTCATCTGGGATCTCTAATGGAACCTTCATCTTGACTAATAGACGATCAGAATCTATTTCCTCCACATTACACACCTCACCCTTCACGACAAGGACCTCGTCGAGCAACTTTTCCTTCACACTTTCATTAACTACGGTGACATTCCATACAGATTTGGAAACATTAACGAGACCTTGAAGGACCCGTGGCCCTGCCCCAACTACATCCTTCAACCCATGATACACCTCAATTGCCGAAACACCCCAAGCCTTTGTCGTGATTTTAAGACTCAGGGTACGCTTATATGAGGTTGCCATGGTGTTTTATAAAAAGCAGAACCCCATACTACTACAATATATAATACAAATATATAACACCAAGACGTCGGGGAAAGAGCTAAACACTAAATAAATAGTGTCCCCTTTTGAAACCCTGACGTCTACCAACAAATATACGAATAGAGAGTACAGTCGTATACTTGTTAGTTTGAACCACTTTCTAAGTGGTTCACTAACACCTAGCCGATTAAAGTATGCTAACAAATATATGATTAAATAGTCAAGTCATATATTTGTTAGTCTGTTCGAGTTGACCGGGGACAGCCAACTGACTATAAGGATTTATATAGTTAAAGAACTAGGCTTGTGCTTACAAATGACAAAGGAATTAAATCCACTCACTCAAGCGATCTTGCCAAATATAATGCGCTAGCCTACGAACTATAGAAATAGCAGACTGGCGCAGCGAGAAATGTATTGCATTGACCACAGTAAGAGGAGCCCTACTAAATGGCGGAAACCGCCAGCTAAGAGGAATGCCTTTAGAAAATGGAGACACAAAATGCGCTCCAACCAAGACAAGAATTTACAAATTAAACATAAAGTTTGAAAGGAAACACTAATACGAAATATATGTATAAAATTTTTCTACAAAATCGCGCTAGAAACTAGCAAATTCGGGCAGCAATTGCAGAGCTAAATAAACGCGTGCGTTCACTTCGACTACTACTACTACTACTACTACTACTACTACTACTACTACTACTACTACTACTACTACTGCTACCACTACTACTACTACTACTACTACTACTACTACTACTACTACTACTACTACTACTACTACTACTGCTACTACTACTACTACTGCTACCACTACTGCTACTACTACTACTACTACTACCACTACTACTACTACTACTACTACTACTACTACTGCTGCTGCTGCTGCTGCTGCTGCTGCTGCTGCTGCTGCTACTACTAATATTATTATTATTACTACTACTACTACTACTACTACTACTACTACTACTACTACTACTGCTGCTGCTGCTGCTGCTGCTGCTGCTGCTGCTGCTACTACTAATATTATTATTATTACTACTACTACTACTACTACTACTACTACTACTAGTACTACTACTACTGCTACTGCTACTACCACTACTACTACTACTACTACTACTACTACTACTACTACTACTACTACTAATAATACTGCTGCTGCTGCTGCTGTTACTGTTACTGCTACTGCTACTGCTACTATTACTATTACTACTACTGCTACTACTACTACTACTACTACTACCACTACTACTACTACTACTACTACTACTACTACTACTACTACTGCTGCTGCTGCTGCTGCTGCTGCTGCTGCTGCTGCTAATATTATTATTATTACTACTACTACTACTACTACTACTACTACTACTACTAATACTGCTGCTGCTGCTGCTGTTACTGTTACTGCTACTGCTACTGCTACTATTACTGCTTCTGCTACTGCTACTGCTACAAAATCGCGCTAGAAACTAGCAAATTCGGGCAGCAATTGCAGAGCTAAATAAACGCGTGCGTTCACTTCGACTACTACTACTACTACTACTACTACTACTACTACTGCTACTACTACTACTACTACTACTACTACTACTACTACTACTACTACTACTACTACTACTACTACTGCTACTACTACTACTACTGCTACCACTACTACTACTACTACTGCTGCTGCTGCTGCTGCTGCTGCTGCTGCTGCTGCTACTACTACTATTATTATTATTACTACTACTACTACTACTACTAGTACTACTACTACTAGTACTACTACTACTGCTACCTTGATGACATTTTCATGATTTGGCAACACACAAAGGCAGAGTTTGATGAATTTTTCGAAATTCTGAACAATCACGATCCGAATATCAAATTAAAAGCAACCATTGACGAGATGTCCGTAGATTTCCTGGATGTAACTGTATATAAAGGTCTAAAGTATGAAACAACTGGCTACTTAGACTACAAAGTGTATTTCAAACCAACCGATTCGCATCAGCTATTGCACAAAAAATCTTTCCATCCACCACATACTTTTAAAGGAATAGTTAAATCACAAATAATCCGTTTTCACAGGAATTCTAGTGATAGAAAAAATTTTGAAGAAGCGTGCTCTACCCTATTCAAAGCCCTCAAACCACGAGGTTACTCCTCACGATTCTTGCGCAAAATCAAATCTGAAACATTAGACGGCTTGGAATCCATTCCAGATAATGCCTCAAATCGTCGGCCTACCAAAATTTCTCACAATCGTCCTATTATAGGTGTAGGCGAATCTCGCAAATGCGGAAAGAAAAGGTGCAAGTTAGATGAATTTCTCCCAAACCAGAATACTTTCACGAGCTTTCAGAACAAAAGCAAGTTCCAACTTCAGTCTAATCTAGATTGTGACTCTGAAAATGTTATTTATCTAATTTCATGCAAATTGTGCCAAAAACAGTATGTCGGCGAAACCAAATGTCCATTAAGATGGCGGGCAACTCGACACCTCTCAGATATTAGGCTAGAGGAAGACACACATGTTTCCGAACATTTTAATCTTCCTGACCATTTAGTCCTTCGTGACTTTGAAATTATGCCGATTGAACAGCCACCCCTTTCAGATACGGCAGAAGAAACTGATAAACAAAGAAAACTTCGAGAATCGTTTTGGATTAAAGAACTCGAAACACAGTGGCCAAGGGGAATAAACTCGGACCCAGGCTTATCTGATCAACGTGACAAAATTCCATTCATTCTGACCTATAATCGGAAAAACGTTGAAATTTCCAAAATTTTGAAAGATGAGTATCAAAACCTACAGGAGAAACTGAAACAACCCTTTAACAAGCGACCAGTAATTGCGTTCAAGAAAAATCCGAATCTACGTGACATCTTGGTAAAAGCAAAACTCAAATAGCTATCCATAATATCCATCTCAATCATTCAACATTAACCCTTGCATGATGGTCAGCCAAAAACGGTCAATTTAGTGATCTTGGGCAATGTCCATTTGCCGGCGGGGATTGGAGTATTTTTGAAAATTTACCACTGTAATGACTGGCTCGGGAACCGAGACAGTCGTTCCAGTGGTGTATTCTCGGGAATGACCTTGTCTGTGCCTGCAAATGTACATTAAATAAGTAAGCGCATATTTGGATTTTACTGAACAA
>CM067373.1:73708133-73713133 GCA_034401795.1 Chaetoderma sp. LZ-2023a
CTCATTGCAGCCCACTTTGTATGCGTATTTGACTCGGTTTTATGGCATTTTAACCATGAATTCTGAGAATCAAAATTGCAAAGTAACTGGTATACATGTAAGCTTTTAGAATATTTAGAAACTGATTTAACGTGTAAAACCATGGCCGCGAAAGCTCCGCGTCAGAATAGTTTCAAAATATTTAAGATAATGTTTACTAAAATGTAAGTTCGTCTACGACATTACAATTCGTACACTTTTGTGACGAACATTCCCATTTTCGTCGCGGGGCTACGTCATTTTGCTTATGACGTCAGCTAAGATGTGACGTATCTAATTATGACGTCAGCTACGTCGGATCCCTCTATTAAATAAACAGCCTTGCGTTCGAAAAGACACACGTTCCAGAGCGCCCTGCACAAACAAACTTGTTTTTTGCTTATTGTATGAAGTAATTAATGCGAAAAAAGCAGACTGTCATAGTTTGCAGATTTAGCAATGCATTTTGCAACCTTTTTTCTTTTCGACCGCAAGAACAGAACAGCCTGCACAGCCACGCCCTTATTGATATTATTTAACTCATCTTGTGTCAACTCAACAATTTAATGGTAAAACTGGCCAACGCAGTCTCTTCAGTGGTGTTGAGGAATGTCCATTTGCAGGCCAAGAGAAGACTATTTGCTGACAATTTACCACTGGAATAACTGGCTCGGTTACCGAGCCAGTCATTCCAGTGATAAATTTTCAAAAATAGACTTCACTTGACCTGCAAATGGATACTGATTACGCACAACTTTGAATTTTCTTAACCATATAATGTTCAAAGGGCCTTCATTTACAGGACAACTGAGACTTTTTTGTAAATTCCATTGGAGAACCTTTAAAACTGGATCGCATTCAATGAGCAACACTTTCTTCTTTTTTTTTTTTTTTTTTTTACAAATCTTGACCGTTAAATGGTTAAGTAATAGAGCTATATAAGTGATATATTGGGCACCATGACGCGCTGTTGACACAAGAGGCGGCAATCAACTGCAACTATGTTATAAGGGAGAACTTGAGCGAAGATGACCGTAGAACATAGGATAATATGGATATATCACAAAAAACCCTGATTGCTATCCTAAAAAAGTAATGGTTTTCAAGCATAGACTCCATAAACAAAGGAGGTAGTGGATCTTTCAGCTGAGGCCCACCTTAAGTGTGCCGTGGAAGGGACTCCACAAGACCATGAACATGCTTTGTGCAAGAACAGATGTGTGTATAAGAGAAGGGTAAGAGAAGTACAGCGTGTACGAGGAGCTGTGTGTATGTATGATGTATGATTACTGTATTCTGCAGCTGTAGTACGAACACATCCTACAGCTCCAATCAGTCCTTCTTCGCATTTGACCACTGTGTCAAAATTACTGTAGGTCTGTTTTTCTGTGAACACCTTTGATATATCTGATACATCCGCATATATCGAAACAACAGTATTTCGCACATATTGTTATTGAAGGTGCAGGTTCACACCAAAATGCTTGAAAATAAAACTGTTAAAGTATGTACTTTAGATGATTAAATTGCGTGTCTAGATCCAATAAAGACGGAATAAATCTTTTGTCAAATGTTGATTTCCTAGCATACAAATTAACATAATATTTGATTTTGTGTTAGGAAATCGTTATTTGCTAAGATGTATTTCGTTTCATTACATCTAGGCACACCACTTATTCCTGTAAAAGTACACACTTTTTAACAATTTAATTTTCAGGCATTTTGGTGTGAATTTGAATCCTTAAAATAGCGCATTATCGCATAGTGAGACTATTTTATACAGTTGCACATACATGCGTTCGGCATCAAATGCAGGTAGGCCTATAATGAAATATGTGGGTACCAAATTCTATAAAGTGCATCCCGTTATATCAGGACTCTAACGATACCAACACCCCAGCAAAGCAACGTTATTATTAGTATAGTCCAAAAAATGCCACCATAGATCCAAGATACCAATAGAGTTGTCCGCTTTTAGATATTCCCCGCCCATCTCTAGCTAAGCTACGCCGACCCTTTGCCCGTGTTGGGATAGATCGAGGCCTGAATTTCCAGAATCCCAATACCAATGTAACTATACAGGTAAGCAGTTGCAGATTTTAAAACTACTTTGACTTGGTGCTGTTGCTGCCATAGGTATGCCCTTTTGTGGACCTAAAGAGTACTATTTTTGAAACTATATCACTGAAATGACTGGCTCGATAAACAAGCCAGTCATTTCAGCGATACTTTTTCAGAAATAATCGTCTCTTAGTCTGAAAAATTGTAATTGTCCATGAGAAAAACTGAAATATTTCTGAGCAAATTTATATTAAACAATCGATTGCGTGATGACCTGAATGGTATGGAGGATTGGGAGGGTTTGGTGTTCTGATAGAATAATCCCCAGCCCGCTACGTTACCGGTTATGTATTTATGTCTATGAGATTTTTGGCCGTCATCCCACATTTAAGGCGACCCAACACCATCACCACCGTCTCCCAGCTATAATAACAACTTTGTTTGTTATTTCAAAGCGTCTTAAGTGCTGATGCGGAGGTAGAATTGCTGAATGAAGGAATACACGTCTAGAATACAGTCAATGCAACAAAAGCTATCATCTTTATGATTTAACCCCATTCCACCTCACCCACCCCATCCAACCCCACACCACCCCACCCACTCACCCACCCACACGCCCACCACCTCATACCCCAACACGCCGCTCTCGTGATGCTGTTCACATGAGAGGTATTATGGCATTTATACCAGTATAATTTTGGGGGTGAGGATGGAGTTTGGCGAGCTTTTATGATTCGGTATATTAATACGATACTTTATTTTTAGTTGTGACTCGCATCTTGTATAAGTCGGGTTGTCCGTCGGTCCGTGGGTTTATCGATCTGTGGATCAGTCAGTCAGGCTGTCGGTAAGTGGGGTTGATGGATCGGTAGGTTTTTAGGTAGGTGGTTCCATGGGTCAGTGGGAGGTAAGTGGGTCGGTGGGTAGGTCCTGTCGATCGGCCGGGCGGGTTCGCGATCGCACTTCATTACATCCTCATCCAAACCAAATGAAGTATATCGTAAACTAATTGACATCACAATAAAGATAAAACACTATCGAAATACACAGTTAAATATTTTGAAAATAACTTGTCTTAATGAGGTTCTGTGCTGAGAACACTTTACAGTTATTTCTCATTTTGTAAGATTTTTTTGCATCTGTATGATCAAACAGTATTATCCTTGCCTTGTGATTTGACGAATCTGGGTATACCGCTCTCTGCGTGTGCGTGCGTCCGTGATTGTGTACCCACGGGCTTGCGTGCGTGTGTCCTCGTATGTGAACGTGTGTGCATGTGTTGGACAGTACCCTAATATTCGCCAAATTTGGTGGTCGAAACGAAATCACACAGTTTATTCGGCTTCATCCTAATTATATCACCATGCGCAAGATGTGTCCACGGATGCTCGCACGCATATATCTGATGAATTCTGCAAGATTCTAGACAAGCTCATAATCAAGAAGACACGACCAGCTTTCTCAGAAATGGCTACTGATGAAGACCATGCACAAAAACAATACATTTGTTACAATGAGTAAACTGAGATTGGACCGTTGATCTAGATACAGACACGGACCTGTTGAACCAGAATGGACATTTTCAGTTTTAGCTATGCCATGCCCATCTCTAGCTAAGCTCCAAGCTCCACACACACCACGCTCGTGTTGGGATAGGTCGATCTCTGAACTCCTTGACTATTAATTTCCAGGAAACTATACATGTAAACTGTTGAATATGTTGAAACTCATTTGACTGCGTGCTGCTGCTGCCCAGTTAAATTAGTTTCAAAATATTCAACAGCATGTTTATTAAATAGCTCAAGATATATAATTCGTACAACGTGTTTAAGACGGAAGAGATCGAGGCATTCATGACGTCATCCTACGCGTCAAGTAGTTGATTGTGACGTGATATGACGTCATATGATGGGTGAATAAGCTGGAAAGGTCCATTTGCACATTTGAACTGAGAATTAGAATTAGATATGTCTTATACATATAAGGCTGATCAAGAGCCACGTCTCGATGGCCTGACCGCAAAAAACCTCCAGAATACTCTTACTTACCAGATCATAGGTCTGGTCAAATTACTGGAATGTCTAGACAATGCATTCACAGATGATAGTAAGGCCTTGTTTAAAGCGATGTTAATCTCGTCTCAAATGTTGTATTTCACCGATAGAGTATGCTTTATAGAGTCCATACCAGTCATATCCTGTCACATTCCATTTTCTGCATCACAATTGTCTGCTTTGTAATATCGCATACATGTTGAACAGTGATCGGCTCAATTTTTTCTCCTCTAGCGATAGTGTGTAATGCCATGTTAGTGTCATTCTTTATTATGTAATAATCATCTTGTTGCGTATTTTGAAACTAATTTGACCGGAAGTTGTTGTTGCCCTAGGCAGAAACAACTTCCAGGCAAATTAGTTTTACAATATTCAACAGCTTACCCGTATGTTTGCCATTATACCACATTGTCAAGCTACAGATGGCAGCTCTATGACTGAGTGTATATATTGAAGCGGACACGATGCGGGTTTTTCTGATTGGTTGAAAACTAAATCATGAAATGTACCAACATTTAATTACTAAAGCCTGGATATCTTTCGGGATGATAAAAAGCTTAAAATTACATGCACAGTGTATGAGTGGCCTATTAGATCATCCGTATATATATATCACGGGATGAGCTTAGTTATCCTATAAAGTATACACGAAAGAACTCGCCGGTACATCCGTGGTATAGCTGGCATATGCAAGGCGAGGAACGCAGGTCGTGCCCGGCATGCTATTTATAAAACCTAATGATCGTTTCGTAAGAAACACATTTCTGATTTTATCCGGATAAAAAAATCATCCATATGATTGCCTTCAAAGAGGATAGTAATACCCTGTTCAATGTAGACGCAACAGAACTCGCTGACCAATGTAAC
>CM067373.1:73715633-73770633 GCA_034401795.1 Chaetoderma sp. LZ-2023a
TTAGGTGAATGGCAGTAATAGTGTCAATATACCTATATTTGAATCAACGATCCTGTTTCTCAACCTAAATCGTTAATCCTTTCACATCCAAACCTTTCCTAGTTTTCCCTGGAAACGTTCCTATCTGGATACGGCAGCAGTTACTTGTCCACACCCCTGCACTCCATGTGCGTGCAACGTCCCGACGGGGCGTTGTATGTGGAATGGTTGAGTTTGAGGCCTCTTTCTCCTAATCCTGTTGAGCTATTTCGTGTACTACATAGATTAATACCCAGCAGGCACATGACATTGCTTCAACGTGGAATCCACGTTGAAATCACGTCATGACGTGATTTCAATGTGGATTCAACGTTGAAACAACGTCATGTGCCTGCTGGGTATATAGCCAGTATATCGGGTTGCCTTCACACTGCTGGAAGATAGTCCTGGCCATAGTATTTATTCCGGTACAAGATTCAGTCCAACGAGAACGCTAGCCGGTATACCTGGTATTTACCGAAGTGGTGGCTGTATGGGAACACGGCCTGAGATTCGCTGTGTATGCGTGATAATGTCAAATACTAAGTTGAACCGTACTTCAACTGTCAGTTCAACATACGGGAGAATACGTCCAGATAATCTAAACCGTGTCCAGATACTCTACACACAATGGGAACTTAATGATTTCGATCAAATACCCCCGTTGTTTCTTAGAATTGTCTCGCAGACGGGTGTCGGTGAGGACGCGTCTGGCTGGTCAACTTATTATCTACTATTGTTATTTCCTCAGCACCGTGATTTGTCAGGAAGCTGGAGGAACCTTTGCCCGCTCCGATTTTTATCGCGTATATGAGGTTAAAACGCTTTCTTGGTAGGGGGCTGGGTTGGGGTTGGGGCTCGGGGGTCATGTGTAGTGCACATGTATCATGACGATGGTCAACGTCAATCAAATTATGCCTAACTATCTGACTGTGGCAAGCTAACACAGAGTAATTAATGTAATTTCAATGGGGAATAACTCTATACTTGCTGCATATTTTGAAAACAATTTGCCTGAAAGTTTTTGGTGGCTTAGCACTTCTCTCATCTTATCCATATCTTCTGGAGATATACTCTGCCAGGAACAAACTGTCAATGGCATTTTAAGCTTTTGTCATCAAGGAAGTATATTCAGGCAGCAAAGAGATGCTAATCTCATTTCGCATATTGTCTCGTAATCATAGGTTATGGTTCTATAGTATTAATTTCCCGGCGCATTCCCTCATCTGTATTACAATTAACTGCGTTTTAAAATCGTGATGTTGAAATGTGTTCGTCGCCAATTTGGCTCCTCAACAGATAGTGCATGCCGTCATAAAGTGTCAATACAGCACGTTCTTTATTATGTAATAGTGATCAAGTTAGCTATTTTGAAATACATTTGAATGGAAGCCGCTGTTGCCCTATTCAAGGGCGTACATGTACGGTTGCTTTTACACAACATTGCCAAACTAGAGATGGCACCTCCTTGGCAGAGGAATAGCGCCTAGGGAGGTCTTTGATTTGTTGAAAAGTAAATGAAGGAAGACTTTATATACTGGAGAATAGATGGCTGCTGCTGCAGCTGTAGCTGCGGTTGCGGCAACACCAGCGACAGCTCTGGCAAAAACAACGACAATGACAACAATGCAACGAGGGCGACGATGAGGACGACGACGGCGGCATTGACAACAGCCAAAACATAGGCAATAATAACATAGCGGTGTTATAAATAGCAATAGGATTGACACCAGTTGGCCCCCACAAGCATGGATAAACAGTGGCAGACAGACTTTGAATAATAAAGAACGCATTTTCTGTACATTGCTCATGCGAGCGCAATACTTGTCGGCATGTTCTTGTACCAAATGATACTTATGAATGGCTTCGAGGAAACGAAGGCGGAAGCTCCTTCCACAACGTCCTTGACATGTCAAATTCTTACTGGACGCAGGTCGATTAAGCAAATATAATTGTGTCTTATGTAAACAATGATGGAGTTGATGTCTGGCTTAAGCGTTATTCTAAGATTGTATATTGATTTAGATCGGACACTCTCGATAGTGGGGGTTACTGGACGAATACTGGACCAATACTGGCTCGACATGGTCCTGCATTGACTCAGTACCAGCCCAGAAACAAGCGTTATCAGGAACCAAAGTACCGTCAGCTTAGCAAATTCACGTGCTTAATCTGTTGCTGTGGTCGGAAGCAGCGTGGTCGGTGTGTGTAGGCGCAGTGCATATATGAGAGGTAGAGCGAGAAGATGTGGGTTGGGGTGGGAGATCGGTGAGAAAATGAAAATCGCGTACGCGTTGGCGCGTGGGCGCGCGCGTGTGTACGGTAGCAATATTGAAACATTAATATAAGGTATTTTAAGGGCAAGACATAGGCCCGTTCCAATCAAATTATAATCAAGATATTCTACATGATGATGACTACATATTAACGAATTTATTATATTTAAACTTGCATGATATCACAGACTCTTTCCTAAGAGGATAACACTGCGGCGTCGATATGCCACCATTATCACGTTAAACTTCTTGTGTCCCAATAACAGGCGATGTGTAGCACGGATCGACCGGACGGGTACGGACCGTCGCAGCTAAGCTGGGTACGGGACGACCGCCCCGGGTGCGTTCCAAGCACGCCCCCCCCCCCCACTGAGTAGGAAAGTACGCGTGTATAAAGCCTTATGAGAGAGGTTTCGTTAAAACGGTCCGTAAGAACGCGTAGCGCGCATGCGGGCGCGTCAGAGCTTCCCTGGCAACACGTGTCGGTATTGGGAGAGAGTGTATGCTTGTAGTGTACCGAGTTGGTACAAGTGATTTCTTCAAATCACACTTTTCTCGTCGTTCTTGGTACCAATCAGGACCGGGATGAAACGAGGATTTCAGAACCTTTTACCTTTTTATTAAATCGGACCAGAAATGGCAGAGTTATCGTTAAATGGCTCACTTAAATTATTTTTAAAATGTTGCTTTGACGGCGTAATCGCGTGTATGTATTACATGAATTGGGAATACGATGTTCACGTGATCGCCACGTCACCATTTCTAGCTGCACGTTGAATGGCTACTGCTCGCCCTCAGATTGGCTGGAGCGTCCTGCCTCTGACGTCACGAGTAGTATAAAAGGAGCCAGAAATCGAGAATCGGGAGCACTTCGGCGTGGAAGTCGACACGGTCAGTAAAACTGCTGGACCCGCGCAGTGCTGCTAGAGGTGGGAGAACTGCTAACTGACTGTGGTAACTACATCACAGCAGTGCCATTCAGAATTTAGATCTTCTGCGCCGGTGAGCAGCCTTGGAAATCCGCGATGGAATTTTTGAAGCTCTCGAACGGCCATCCTAGGGCAAATTAATTTAATATAAGAACTCCCTTTTCTGGAACACTCGCAGCGGAGCTTCTTGCAGATGGGCCTTGCGGGCCCGATATAATTCTACAGAATGTGGAGCCGAGGTGATTCTTGGTGGATAACTCGCCGGATCATCTGGACCACGCTGAAAGGTGGTATCAAACTCCCGCGCAGCATGTCGCGTGTGTTAATTAACTTTTAGACCACAGTCTGGTGGGACTCTGTCTGGTGCGTCGCAAGAGCTATGCGACGTATCCCGCACCGTGTACCCAGTTTAATGTACACGCATATTTAATTACGACTGTAGCCCTCTATGTTACGGGCAACTTTCAAACTACCGTCGCCGGATGGAAACTATATAACATACTGTGTAAATGTATGTATCAGTTATTATGACTATCTAGTGGGCATCTTTCTATAACTGTTCTTCTACACCATCTTGAGAGTGAGCCGCATCAACAGTCTGCTGCGGAAATCTTACCTGCATTCGGAATCGTGCTCTCTCGCGCTACACAACAGTAGCATTTCCATTTCCGTGATTTATGAACTTATACTGTAGCGATGACCAATAGGTACTCAAGTAACTATACTATTGTATTATTCATTATTTCCGTAATAGGTACGTATGACTAATAGATGCCTACACAGTCTTAAAGGCCGCATTTTTATTCTTTCTGTTTCTTACCGTATATATTATCTTTATTTCCGTGTGCTCTCAACTAACAAGCACCGTAAGGTCTTATGACCTGATATACTGTCAGCACTGTATTAGTTAGTTATGTATATGGCGAGTAGCCATTCTAGTTATTCTGTTTTGTTTATATATAAACACTCTAGGATGCAGTACGTTAGGCAATATTATACAGCAACATTATATCCGCATCACCACTACCCCCAACATCACTTTTACACAGAGGGCAATGATTATGCTCACCATGCTTGAACCTGACATGTGACCGACTAAACCTGGCTATTCTAGCTTGATAGGATAGGGTTAAAGTAGTTAGGGACAATCGTTCCATAAGAGACACAATATTTACACCTCTTTTCTGGCTGTAGTGGATATGTGACATCACACACCAGCTAGATTGTATACAATTGGCCAATTCCCTTATGGCCTCATATTAATATCGAGTGATTGTCTCTTTCTACGCTCCTACAACCGCAAGGCTTAAATAAGTGTCTGGCCTCCCAATCGACACGTTGGCAGGATCTGACTCTGGGAAACTATTGGGGTTTCTGAGCAGTGATAACTAGTGTCAATTTACATACACTTCCCACGTATCTTCGGATACCAGTTAGTTTAGATACCCTCGCCAAGGTAGGGAGCACTGCGAAAAGAAATTATATTATGTAACACCGGCCTGCAGTGCATCTCTGGGCATTCTGGAATTAACCCTAATGGCAGATGGAATGTTAATTCCGAAGGACACGGGTGACGGACGAGACGCAGATCTCCATCCAACTCGGTGTAGTGACTGGGTGACGTCGTAGAACCCACCACACCATCACGGGAAGGGCACTAGCGATGGGTATCTGTCGCTTACTCCCCACCATAAATGCTATTGCGCTTTTTAAATTGCTTATGTAAGTTGTCCTAGGGATGTTATATGTGGTTGTGGTGCAATGGTGACCAGATCGCCATATGATTCGGGAGCTATCGCTCCATAACATGTACGCGCGCTGTCTTTCGGAGGAAGATGCTATGCGGGGCGACCTAACAACTAAAGTGTATGTTAGACTTTAGCAGAAGGCCCACATAAATAAAGCGGCAACTACCAATTCAGTATCATTGGACCTACATAAGACTGTGACCTGTGAATTCTTCGGAAATCATCCGACCCGTCTTCGCGTAAACCAGCATGCATCATATTAATTATAGCTTCACTAGGATTAACCACTGCACATAGCTTTTTGTTTGAACAAAAGAGTGGCCCTTTTTTCCAGCTCTTCCTCCGCGTCGGCATTGAAGGCATTTTCCTGTAACGTAGGCCTGCGCGAGGCACTTTCCTCTCACAACAATAATATTGTGTATGTGTTAGGGGTATAATTAGTTTATATTAAACTATTCAAGTAGCCTCATTGCGATGCTCCCTTGCGGGGATACCGCTGCGGATTTACGAATCTGTGTGGTACCTTCGGCGAGCCCGTGTAGAACGAACACCAGTTGGTTCTATGCATTGTATTATTTTTACTCATTCACTAGCAAACGGGTAGCATTGTTTGTATAGGTTATTTACTCTTACTTATATCATCCTTTCCAGAATTTTAAATTAGTTAATGGACCGACATACCAGTGACATGACTAGTTGGGATGAGACCGTGAGGTTCAATCTCGGCAGCAATGGTCACACGGCTCCACTGGAGCGTGCTCATTCCACCGGCTCTAGAAGCCATTTTTTGTACCTTTCGGAGGGTCGCGATATGGGATCTGTAACCCAGAGAACTGTAGCTAACCAGCCCTCTTGTGCATCCTGTACATGCGGTGCAATGGATTGGAGCAACATAGCGGACCAGCACATGACCCCGTGAGCTACAATTGGCGCCCGGTGTTGGGGCCCGAATGAGAAGCGAACCCTCATCAACTCTCAACACACACACGCACGCACGCACGCACGCACGCATCCACGCACGCACGCACGCACGCACGCACGCACGCACGCACGCACGCACGCACGCACGCACGCACGCACGCACACACACACACACATTTCAGTCACCTCATCAGATACTCAGCGCTCCCTAGATCTGGAAGTAGCATCATATGATGGACGAACTGCACACGTGCTCACCGACCATGCTAGTAATTTCCCCAGTTTTCGCTGATCAGCGAGGGGACATTCCATGATGCCACGCAGGCGGGAACTCAATACATAACCTTGTCAAATATCCATGATAGACACCCTCCAGCTACGCGGTCGACCATGACACAGACCCATACAGGGGCATACCTATCCTTCACCACCATTATGTTCGTCAACGTCATCACAGAGTGACCAATGACCGGAACCTCATGTACCATATTCCGCATCTCAACTGGTACATACGACATCACCATACTATCCTTCGGTACCACAATATGAGCCCTTCCCTTCCAACAATACACCAGAAGAACATCACACAGCGCACACCACCCCCGTCAGTCACCCGTACCGCCTACATATGAGGAGCACCCGCCACAACATCCATGTCGTCTACATAGTACGCCTCCACCCTTCTATAGACCAGCGCCCATCTATAGACCCGCAACAGGGCAGTATTCAGCGGACCCTACATACCGTGCACAGCACTATCGACGGGAATCGACGGGAAACACCACCAACACCACCACCATCAACACGCAGACCTGCATCAACGTTTAAGTCAGTCTCCCCAGCACCACCACCTGGATTCGTGCCCATAACGTCTTATCGTGGACATGGCCGGATGATTCTGCCTCCCGAATTTAGAGGGGATAATGTTTGGGCTAATTATAAAGTTCAGTTTGAGATCATAAGTCGTACACATCGGTGGACGGATCATCAAGTGGGAGAGTATCTGGCCGCAAAGCTCTCTAGGAAAGCACTACAGGTCCTGGCCGATTTGAGCACAGATTACACACCAACGTACACGGAGTTGGAAAGCTCGTTGTCGGAGAGATTCAGGAACACGGCCCTCGGTGAGACCAATCATCTGCAACTCAAGAGCTTGCGTCGACGAGCTGGAAAAACACTACCGCAGCTAGCTAGTCGTATTCGGTGACTAGTTACCCGTGCCTACTCCAGCACGAATCACGAGGGTGTCACACACTTACATCTGGACACATTCATCGAAGCCTTGAGCGGTGAAACCGCCCTCAAGGAAAAGTTATGTCTTATAGAACATGGTAGTATTCAACAACTGATAGCAACCGCGATTTGGATTGGGCCTTTCTTGGAGCGGGAGAAAAATAATCGCCGACAACTACACCCAATCAATGAAGTAGACAATGCCAAACCTCGTAACCACCAGCGACATCACCATTGCATCAGTTCAAACATCAGCATCAGACCCGCAATTACAGTCAGAATACACCACCGGTCGAAATCATGTGTCTAAAGGAAGAGGGCGTGGCCAATCCCATCGCGGGGCTACAACAATAACAATAGACTGAGCATGCATGATAGGTTAGAAGAAATCATGAAACAGATCTCCGCACTCACCAACTTAGTCACCACGCTCAGCGCCAAGGCCGCCACACAGGCGACAACATGCCTAGCAACCAATATGTTGACATCTACACAGCCACCGAACACATGTTTTGGATGTTGTCAGCTGGGCCACTGGAAGGAGCAATCTCCCAATCACCCTCTGTCAACAACTCCTACAACTGACCGACGTACACCGCAGCCTGAGACCCCGTTAAATTAGTGAGGGCACCGATTACAGAGTCACCTCTGTGCCCACTCTCACAACCCGGCTTAACGGCAGCCTCCGGACAACAAAGTGAGGTGGCCTACACAACAATTCAACCTCACACGACCGTATGCACACACACGCACGCACGCACGCACGCACGTACGTACGTACGTACGTACGTACGTACGTACGTACGCACGCACGCACACACGCCTGGCTTCTTATATGTTGGTACCAACCATGCACACTGCATCCACGACACAGACATCTCCCCCTTCCGGAAATTGTGACCCCACAGTCTCCCCATCTAACAAACCTTCTATTCTATGTAAAACAGCAGTGGTCGGTTGTTGCATCGCCCCTGAAACAACGTTTATACAAGCACCACGAACCACCGCCATGGCACTTAACACCTGTTGCCCCTTGGTGGTTTGCAACTCACGTGTCCTAACAGCATCACCCACCACATCCAACAGCAGCAGCAGTGACACAGACGGTAGTCAACATTCGGCATCATGGATCCGCAAGACGAAGCATCGTCCAAAGAATGGCAAACCACTGCGCCGTCATTGCTTCTTCTGTGCATCAACCACACATCCTATGATGCATTGTAAAAAGTGGCTCATGCAGGTAGCCCTCATCCGCGACCACACCAGTCCTACCTGCACTGCTGTATACACCAACTCACAGTCCACGGAAACAACATCAACACCACCACCACTGCGACCCCCGTCATGGTCATCGTCTAAGCAATCGCAGCAGCAGTGACGACGGGTTAGCCCCTTCCTCACTCAGCCACCAATTGCACTCGCAGAAGCCATCCGGAAACAGACCGACTATATACAGAATGATACTGCACCAAAAACAATTCCTCAGGCAGAATCATTGGAAACTCTTCCACAGGCACACCGTAAAGTAATATATAAGCGTGCTTGTCTTTTTAGTGGCGTTTCCACCAGTGCCACCGTTGACACTGGAGCTTCCATCGCCGTTTTTAACAAGCGTTAAATACACATTAAAGTAGGTGAGGTATTCGATCTGTTACTCGAGTATATGACGTTATATTCAATGGACTTTTCCTGTTAAGCCATGTCCCGCCCATCTCTATTTAAGCTCCACCCACAACACGCTCGCGCTGGGATCGATCTCTGAACTCCCAGACTATCAATTTCCAGAACACTATGCAGGTAAGCTGTTGAATATTTTTCTAAAATAATTCGACTGGGTGCTGTGCTTGCCTATGGCGGCAACAGCGCCCCGTCAAATTAGCTTTAAATATTCAACATAATGTTTATTAAATAGCGAAGACATACCATTCCTTCAACGTGTCAGACTATTGAGAGTTAAAGACAGACTATTTGGAATCATTCATGATTATGACGTCAGCCTACACACCACCTAGTTGACTATGACGTCAAATGATGGATGAATAAACTTGAAAAGTGAATTACGTGACTACGTAGCTAACATCACACTCCTAATGACCTAGCTCCATCGCAAAAATGGAAAGCTCCGTCTCAAATGTGTTTAAATTGTATATCTTGGTGAACTAACAATTTAATAAACATTCAGTTGCCTATTCTGAACCTAATTTGTCTCGGAGCTGTTTTTGTCATAGCTAGAAACAGCTCCCTGTCAAATTATGCTCTAAATATTCAAAAGCTCGCCTGTATAATTAGCTCGAATCTGCGATTCTGACAATTCAGGTTTCAACGTTTACTAATCGATTCAAACACGGGTACACAGTAGGTGGAACGAGGCTAGAAATGGCAGGGGCATAACTAGAAATATATCCCTCTCTTATAGAAAAGTTTATCTGCTGGATGCAATGGACTTTTCCAGTTTATCCATCATCATATCATGTCATAAACAGCTAGTGAAATGTTGAGTTACGTCATAGTCAATGACGCCATGAGTGAGGTAGATACGCACGTTACGAACGCATACTTGCTAACGGGCTACGTTTGTTGTACGAATTCTATGTATATACTATTTAATAAAGATGCTGTTGAATATTTTGAAACTAATTTGACTGGGCGCTGTTTCCGCCATGGGCAGCAACAGTACCCAGTCAAATCAGTTTCAACATATTCAACGGCTACCCTCTGTAGTTTTCTGGAAAATGAAATGCAGCGTGCACAGGGATTGATGGATCCCAACACGGGCAAAGCCTGGGTGGAACTTATCTAGAGATGGACGGGGATAGCTAAAACTGGAAAGGTCCATTGAATGAAGAGCGTCTGATAGAAGCCTCATAACGGTGTTTACAGACGCGAGTGGAAGCTTATTCACCTTTCCATTCATACACATATATTTACCTTTTCTAGACGCACATACTCTTGAATGGGTTCCATAACGGCGTGTGTCTGCTTTGTGCTTGAAACGATTTATTTACGCTATATTGACTGAATGAGAAGCTTACGCTATATTGACTGGACGAGAAGCCAGCATTGTTAATACATATTAGCTTACTCCGCACAAGCTTAGAGCTTCTCAGTTGGATAGATACATCTTTGACTATAGAGTAGGTGGGTGCGTTGGAGACTTCCTTCTTTATAAAATATGATTATGTTTCTTGATGAGACAGTGGCGTGAATATCGTGCCTTGGTAGCAATAGAGAATCTGAAAATACAAATTTATCATTTGTCTATGGCAGATTCTATCATTTCAATATCTACAGTAATATAAGGTGAGCTCTCATTATTTAGGCAAATACAATATAGGATTTAAGAATATCGATATTAAGAAAACCTACTAATGAGTGCAGACCATCCCATCCCCACCCGTTTTTATTATCACGCTGTATGAAAGCTTTATAGTTTCGGAACTTTCAGATTTTCCGGATCTTTTCGATTTTACAAAATTTCCGCTGCTGCGGCTAACGTTACTGCTGCTGCTGCCGCTGCTGTTGTTGTTGCTATTGTTGCTGTTGTTGTTGTTGTGGTTGTTGTTGTTGTTGCTGCTGCCTACTACTACTACTACTACTACTACTACTACTACTACTACTACTACTACTACTACTACTACTATTACTACTACCACTACTATCGCCATACGCCAATATAATATATTAGTTGCATATTTGTCAAATTTCAGTTGAATAGTCCCAGTCAAATTGGTTTCAAAATATTAAAAAGTTCACGTATATCATACCGAGATTACAGTTTCAAATGGGTAAAATGTGAAATATTTTTTATTCACTTTGGATCGCATTATTTCTCGGGCGGTAGCCCCGTTAGCATGATAGTATTTGCCTTAATCCGGCTACTGTATATGAGATTTGTTCAGAATTCATCACCGCACACCAGGAAAATGTTCACGCTGTCTTTGAGCAAGAAAGCAAACGGATGTTTCATTCTTACAAACAACGAAGAAAAGATCAACATGATGGCAGATTGCAACATAGAGTAGGTCTACATACTTTGTCGGATGTATTCGTGTCGTGAACATGCAGCACCAATTTTAGCTAAAAGAAAACCGGTGCCAATAATTAGTTCGCAATTTACATCACGCATATGAACTAGAATATTCACAGTATCCTTTATTGATAAGCACCTGGGAAGCGGCTAATCTCAATACCAATCTATACATAGACGGTGCATCTCTAATCTAGCACGTGCATTCCACATGCCGAGTTACACATGTTGGAAATGTGTGGTTACTGTAGCGCCATTGAACAATGAGTATCATGCATAGCTATAATCGAGCACGCGATAAATGGCTCTGAGAGTAATGCGGTCCTTCATAATTAATGTAAGATAGTGATATATGTCTAGATATCCTCCACCCGCTTCTAGCTAAGTCCCGCCCAAATGTAGGCCCCCTATTTGAGATTGTGATACCAGATTTTCAAGTAGCTAAATTTTTAGGTAAGCTGCCGCATAATTTGAAACTAATTTGAGTGACAGCTGTTGCCACCTGCGACAGGCAGCAACAGCACACAATTAAATTCTTAGTTTATACCCTGTTTCTCATATTCTCCTCTCCTCTCTTTTTGTCTCTCTTTCCCTAACTCTCCCCCCACCCCACACACATACACACTCCATCCCAACCTCTCTCTCTCTCTCTCTCTCTCTCTCTCCCTCCCTCCCTCCCCCTCTCTCTCTCTCGCCCTCTCTCTCCTTCTCTCTCCCGCTCCCACCCCCCCTCTCTCTCTCTCCTACTCTCTCTCTCTCTCTCTCTCTCTCTCTCTCTCTCTCTCTCTCTCTCTCTCTCTCTCTCTCTCGCAATATGCACACACGCACGCCAATACGTACGCGCACACGCACATATTCACGTACACATACGTAAGCGTGCGAACTACCTAGACAATTGTAATCAGTGGTTGATATAAATTATCATTTAACCAGTTATACATACGTTACTATTTAATTATGTTTTGATCTTGATGTATTTATTAATGTATTGTATTTGTATGTATGGGAGACACGTGTATAAGACTTATGTCTTACTGTGCTCCCATTGAAGAAAATACAATTCTGTTTAAACCAACTGTAGGCTGATGCCCGCCAATCAAGTTTCAGCTTACTTCGCTCGATA
The DNA here is from genome assembly GCA_034401795.1 of Chaetoderma sp. LZ-2023a. Classification (NCBI taxonomy): domain Eukaryota; kingdom Metazoa; phylum Mollusca; class Caudofoveata; order Chaetodermatida; family Chaetodermatidae; genus Chaetoderma; species Chaetoderma sp. LZ-2023a. Next base: position 73,727,909 of record CM067373.1, read on the forward strand.
GGCGACACATCATCTGGTGACCTACTTTACAATCACAACAACAAAACGATGGCGATGCTGTTGAAATTGAACGAGATATTTGCAAAAGTTTCAACTCGTTTTGCTCTAAACACATTATCTGAGGAACAGAAAACGCGTAGACTGATTTTCGGTAACAAAAACACATATAGGCGCACGTGTATTTCCTTATTTCTTAATGAGAAATGTCATTGCCGGAAGTTGACTAACCCCAGCTAATTAATATTTATGAAGATTCGAGAAGTTAGAGCAGACAGCAAAAGCTGAGCAGTTCTCGATACGGGTGTGTGGGGTGGGTGGCTGTGGGGTGGGTGTGTGTGTGTGGGGGGGGGGGGGGTGGGGTGGGTGGCAGAACGGGTTAGCGAGGATCGTGCAATAGGATCGATGGAACGAGCTAGGCATGTTGCAACCTTACTAAAGGTAGTCTTAACCGGCATCATTCTTGTATTCTCTTATTGTGCCTGACCATTTACAGAAATTGTTTATTTTTCGAACAATTCACTTTAATCAGATAAATATAAAAGACGTGAATTCACCTTTCCAGTTTATCCATCGATCATCTGCCGTCATATGATGCCATAATTAACTAAGCGACGTGTACGCTGAGGTCATAATCATTACGCCATGGATGATTCGATATAGTTCGTCTTTAGCGCTTAAATAATCCGACACGTTGTAGGTATTGCATGTCTTTACTATTTAATAAACATTCTGTCTAATATTTCGGAACTAATTTGACTGGGCGCTATTGCTGCCATAGGCAGCAACAGCATCCACCAGTCAAATTAGTTTCAAAATATTCAACAGATTACATGTTTAGTTTTCTGGAAATTTATAGCCAGGGAGTTCAGAGATCGATCGATCCTAACGCGGACTTGGTGTGTGTGAAGCTTAGATTGAGGTGGGCGGAGCATACCTAAAAGTGGAAAGGTCCATTGCACGTGCCCTGGGAAATCCTTGTAGATTGTGGAATATGCTCTTGAACATGAAGCTGGCGAGACTGGAGAAAATCTACGCGGTGGGTAATTAAACAGTATTTATGCAAGCTGTGTTCCTTTTACTAGGCATGTCGCAGTCTGGCCTAGCATCATTGATCCAATCTGTCAGGAAATCTTAGATGTCATTGTCTGACTACCGTCCAATCAACTGAAATCACAATAAAAAGATTACATATCACGGTGTTTCCGCCGAAAGCCACATATATTTGCGTGCGTTATACATTGCTTCTTATACATAACTGTATCATATTGAGCGCACCTGAATATGCCCCAATCAGCCATCCCCACCCCTGTGGATAGAAGAAACCATGTTTGTATGCTTATGAGATAAATTAAGGACGTGGGAGGGGTGGGATGAGACCGCCATCACATGTCATGCATGGTGCTACTGCCTATAGTCAATCTATGAATTGCAATAAAATATGTCTTTCTGCGAATTATGACCAGTCATGGGGATAATGGTCATGACATTATAGAGGCTGCGAAGGCCGGTTAATCAAGTTATTTTTACGCGACATGAATGTCCAGTGAGTGGAAAATGAGAAAACAAACCGGAAATGAACAGAACGTGTATGAGCTAGTATTGCTTTGTTATCAGTTTCCGCGTGACTGGCTTGTCCATTCTCTACACCGATAGTAACAGGTCGGATTGTCCATTTGTATTGATCTCAACTCAAACGACTCTGAGTAGCATTCATCTACAATTATACCTAAAGAAGCACACAGCCAAAGTGAACTAATCTCAACTCATCTCAGACGTCGTATTATACTGATAGATTGTCCCATATATATATATATATATATATATATATATATATATATATATATATATATATATATATATATATATATATATATATATATATATATATATATATATATGTTCTATATCAATAGATCAATACAATCTGTCACTCAAATATCTGACTTCATAGTCAAATACGTCACATGTTAGTTGATGTCAGTCAAAATGACATAACAACGAAAATCCCCCACGAATGTCTACGAATTATATGCCTTTGATACATATACAATTTAATGAACATTCTGTTGAATTTATGATTTTCTTGAAGGAGCTTTGATTGTGACTTCAGCTTTATTAGTGGGGTATTTCGCTACGACCTCAGATACATGAGCGACAGGTCGGATTCTCCAATTGCCATTATGAGTATCCCAGATCTAAGCCGCTCATACCTATTCTCACGTTCACGCATTTATTCGACCTGCAGCGTGTGGCAGGTTTACTGATGGTTCAACGAAATATCGGCTCTCAGAACTCAGAATGGACCTTTCTACCTTTAGCTATGTCCCGCCGATCTCAATCTAAGCTCCACCCACACCACGTCCGTATTGGGATCGATCGATCTCTGAACTCCCTGACTATCAATTTCCAGAAAACTCTACGTGTAAGCTGTTGAATATTTCGAAACTAATTTGACTGCGTGCTGGTGTTGCCCATACAATTCGTACGTGTTGGACTATTAAGCGCTAAAGACAGACTACATCGAATCATTCATGTCGCAATGATTATGATGTCAGGACACACGCCAATTAGTTAATTATGACGTCATATGACGCCAGATGTTCAATGAACTGGACAGTTGAATTCATGTCATGTTTGTGACGATGCGACCACAACATCGCGGTTACTCCTCGAACACGATGACACACAATCATTAATTGTTTATGCCGGTTCTTGTATCCTACTTGTTATGGCATATCATCATTTTACAGCTGAATGAATGCCCCAACCTACACACCCCAGGCGCATATGTATACACACATGCGTCCCAAACCCAAACAGAACAATCGACTGTAAACATTCATACTGCACATTACATGGGCAGCATTTTGCTCACTCATTCATGAGTTACCAACGTCGTTTCGCTTGTTGACCACACGTACGAGTGCGAGTGAAAGTACAGACAACCCTGTCTATAATGAACATCTCTGTTCAGGCCTAACATACAGTGGCGCCTTTAAATTGGTGGTCGTAAATCCAAACGTCTTAATGGCCGCCATTATTTGCTCCCATATGCTATACATCATGCTATGTATTGCATAAACCAACCAGCTCTCTTACGTGACAACACCTGGTGTACCATGCAGTGTCCTTTGTAAAAGATATTTACTATATGCCTTATTTATAAACACATGCTTGAGCCACTCGTACAACATGAGCTGGGGGTAATAGCGGTACAAGTAAACTTGAACAAGGATTCCATATGGATGTTTATTCGTTATAGCCCCCGCATTATTAATTCTAAGGGAGAGATGTACTTTTCTATGATATCATTATTGGAACAATTCACTGTTAATGTTTGTTAATATTGATGTACACATCTATACATTATGTGGATTTTGATATTGAAGAACACATGCATACCAGATCAGTGGCTGGCACTGACGATGCCCATGGCTATTCCTTCGCTGTAGCTCAAATAAGGGACCTTTCCCATGTATCCATCCGCCATATGGCGCTATAAACAAATATGTGACGCGAATGATGACGTCATAATCAATGACGTAGAGAAGTATGTCACGAACGCATAATTGAAGACGGTCTAAGCGTTGCTGTTCCAATTGCATGCCTTTTCTGCTTAATAACAAGCTGGGAAGGTTCTATCACTACATTTTTCATGGAAAATTTCAAAATTTATTTGCTCGTTATCTGTCACGTAAGATACTTTTCATAATGTTAGGCAATGTTGATACTGCGAAATTATGTTACCATGAAATATATCATACCATGAGTGAATAAATGCGAATATTTGGGATTAATTGCCGAGGGCTGGAGAGAGAAGTGATATCCAAATATATGTCTAACTGGAAAACACAGATCCAAATACATATTAAACAAAAGCAATCACAGATTGCAGACCCTCTCTTGATATTCCGTTTTTGCCACACTAATTTGTTAGGGTGGGGTTATTATTCCATGAGAACAGTCAAATAATACTAATATTGTATCAACTAACAACCCGTCTCCATATACGCACATGACTTTAATAGTGCACACTGTACGTGTCGAGCTCTTGTGTGGACCTTTCAACAAACACATTTCAACTAGCATTGTATTCAGGAACATTCATCTAGCCCTACATTAAAAACAGCACATAACCGTGCATTCAACAGCATATATCTGGTATTGCATCAAGAGCCATTCAACAAAGATTGCCTTCATAAACTATCAACTAACATTTTCTTCACACAGATGCATAAAGTTATCTACACTGGGTTCACAATTGGGGCATAGGGTTGATTAGAAACAGTAGCTTTGCACTTGACAGTTAGATAACATACTGCATTACAATAACGGCAAGATGACCATTCTTGTAACCAATAGCCAGGTAGTAGTTCCATGCTTTGATTAATTAAAATGGCCAATGATTATCGTTAGCATTATCTCATGCTAATGTTTTTGCGAAATATTGTTTATATGAGCTAAAGGCAGATTTATGAAGCGCTTTGCTGACATGGAACCAGTGTGGTGTAAGTCTGTGCTTTTTATATGGTGAGACGACGTTGATATTACAAAATTAAGTCGTGATTAAATGTGTCATAACATGACGGAATAAATACGATTTATTGAAACTAGTCAGATAACTAGAATCGCATTGGGATTAGAGAGTTCGACACAGGGCTGGTTTTCGTGTAAATGTCTTAATGGGCAACACACGTCTAAATATATATTAGACAAGCGCAATCACCGACTGCAGGCGGTCCCATGGCCTTTCGTTTAAGTTGCATTGAATATGAGCGTGGATTTTGCAGATCACGATCGAAGGTGCGGAATTCTATTATGTCGTCACAACCTTTGTTAAAGTTTGACCTATTCTGAATCATGGTCAATGCATATGAAATCGCTCTCATGGAGACAGTCTTTGTGCGTGCGTGCGTGCGTGCGTGCGTGCGTGCGTGCGTGCGTGCGTGCGTGCGTGCGTGCGTGCGTGCGTGCGTGCGTGCGTGCGTGCGTGAGTGAGTGAGTGAGTTAGTGCGTGGGTGCGTGCGTGCGTGCGTGCGTGCGCGCGCGCGCGCGCGTGCGTGCGTGCGTGCGTGCGTGTGTTTTAAAAGTTGTGCCGATGCCAAGCTGTTTTTAGACACATCTGTGGAGAGGTGCCCACAGATATACGCACACATAGAGACAAATGCCAAGGCACGCCTGTGCGCGTGCAGAAGCATACCTCTACAGACCTGCATACAATATCTCTTCCATATGTATATGGCGAGAGCAGTAACCTTGTAATTGTCGATTCATCTGACATGTACACACATGTTTATCACATGTTTACCACCGAAACACACTTGATGTTTCCTATAAGGAATTAAGCCGACTCCATCGCTGTAAAAGACATTTTATCATCAGTAATTAGATCGCCATTCAAATATCATTATTGCAATGGTCCGCATCATTGATGTTGTCAACGTCTACTAGGCCACTAGCCGGCTGCATTGACCCAGTATTCGGAAAGAACCGATAGAGTAACATGCATTATCAGGAAGGTTGTCCAAAATGCTGCCTGTATAATAGCTTAGCTCCAGTCCGTCCATTCGACATGAATGGCCAATGATAATGGCAGTATTCATTTTAATGTGGATTCTCGTTGAGGCCCGAAAGGTTATGAGGTAGTTCGATGCCGTTTTGCATTTTTACTATGATGGTGTCACTGACTAGATAGAGACATTTTTTATTCTAACGTTGCACGTCCTAAATATTGATTGTATTAAATACACAAACGTAAATCCTTCAAAACGCACATCTGCGGATCATAACTAAGGCATATGACAATTGCCAGGTTGCATTACAGTATTTTAAGCGATTATGTATGCCATGGTTTTTACGAGGAAATTGACAAAAATCGTGAGTTTTTACATTGAAAGCCCATTTTCGCCAAACATATTTTCACACAAGTATTGGACCTATAAACGTATATCCTTCAAAAGGCACATATACCCATCATACAGAAGCCGCCTGCCAAGTTTCCTTACAATATCTTAAGCGATTCTCTATGCTATGGCGTTGACGAGGAAATTGACAATAATCGTGACTCTTTAAATTAAAAAGCCCATTTTCGCCAAAAATATTGTACCTATAAACGTGAATTCTTCAAAGGGCCCATCTGCGTATCATAACTTAGGCACACACCGAGTTTCATTAAAATATCTGAAGCGGTTCTGTATGATATGCTGTTTATGAGATATTGTGCGGAACTAGTAGTAGTAGTAGTAGTATTCCTTTTGTATCAAGCATATTCCCATGAGCGCAGCCATGCAATACTCAGACTGATTAGTTTTCATCACTTGGCATTAATTCCTTTGCATATGACGCCATGAAATCATGCCAAATTTCTCCTAATATGCATACATTATAGATATAGAGAAATGTGAGAACGGCTGATTGCTCCGAGAAAAATATGTTGACATTATATGCAAGGCCAAATTACTCCACCTGAGTTCATTACAAAATAATAAAGCATATTCTCTAACAAAAACACATCTTCGCAAAAGTGTGCATACATAATGGGGTGGGTGGATGCATTCAATATTAATCATAGCATTTTATTCCAGTGGATGGCTCATAGTATCTTGCCAAGCCAGAGCTGTACTATCATACATAATGAAATACCTACGTGCATGCTCTTTAAATGTACGCCATGTTCAATCAGAATACATAAGTTTGTTTTACAGAAAATATAATATTACAGATTTCTCAGGGATCTGCCAGATGACCTTGTAAGAGACAACTCCAAGACGCCTTTCCATTGATAATCACTAATGTTACTAATAAAGGTATCACATTTGATATACATTATTCTCATTACTAGACAGACATGCCAAACACACATGTTCATCTTTCTCTATTCCTATTTTATCATGAATCACCCACTAGATATACGCCAATCCAGGCATCCATCACATAATATCAGCCATAACAGTTGGCTAATAGACCACACTTCCCAGAGGCTGTCAATCTAATCTATGAAAGCTAACACTGCTGAAGCAATATATTAAAGCAATTATCAAATGAAATTCCTGAAATGCATAATCATTTCCAAGTGCTTCGAGCCACAACAGGGAACCAACAACAAATCCAGCGCTCGCTCACTATATTTCCATCAATATCTCATAAATAATGATCTGTTATCAATATTACATCTCTATCTCACAGAAATGATCTAATTGGCAGACGACAACACATCCGCACAGCATATGTCAGCATATGAAAAACATATTGTTTCTCCCATCGTCCTCTGTCGGTAAATCTGGCTGAATGTAACAATATCTTAATTATGATTAACAGTAAGAGAGAGGTAATTTTGCAGGTTGGTGCCTATTGCCCGATATTTGAACAATGGGCCATGTTTCCCGAGTTAAAGTGTAAGATTTCTCAAATCCACACCTTTCCTAGATTTCCATGGAAAGTTCCCTCACCGCTCACCGCCTACTCACCCCCTCCCCCCCCCCCGCCCCCCCTACCCGTCCGCGACATTGCAATGCATGCACATACTAGATGTTCAGATGCATTGTTAGAGGTGGAATGGATGATTGGTGTTGAGGTACTCTGTGAATGCATGATAATGTCAAGTACTAAGGTGAACCGTACTTAAACTGTCAGTTCAACATACGGGAGAATACGTCCAGATAATCTAAACCGTGTCCAGATACTCTACACACAATGGAAACTTAATGATTTCGATCAAATACACCCGTGTTTCTTAGAATTGTCTCGCAGAAGAGTGTCGGAGAGGACGTGTCTGTCTGGTCAACTTATTATCGACTATTGTTAATTCCTTGGCACTGCGCTTTATCAGGAAGCTAGAGGAACCTGTGCCTGCTCCGGTTTCTATAGCGTAGATGAGGTTAATACACGTTCGTGGCGGTATAGAGGGCATGCGTAGAGTGCATGTAATATACTGTTTGTCACAGTCAATCAAATTATGCTTAACTATCTGCATCCTGCAGGCCACCATAAACTAATTTGAATGGGCAATAACTCTATAACTGCTCAATATTTGAAACAATCTGACTGAAAGTTGTTGGTGGATTGGACACTGACAACTCTCAGTGAAACTGTTTTCAAAATATTCAGCATATTCAGAGTTAAACCCCATGGAATAACGCTTTTGCAGAAATACAGTTGGCAGACAGTTAAGGGGAAACTCCTCTCATCTTACCCTAGCCCTTCTGGTAATATAATATACCAGGTACAAACGACAAATGGAATTGTATGATCTTGCTGGCCTTAAAATTGTTCAAACATTAAAGAGGTGCTAGTCGCTCCCATGCGCTGTATCCATAGATTATATTATATACATTCCATAGCATTAACTTCCAGGCCCATCTCCGCAGCTGTATCACAATTAATTGATTTTTCAAATCGCGATGTTGAAATTTGGTCGCATTCACGTTGTCTCTTCAATCGGCAGTGTGTGATGCCATGTAAGTGTCAATAATACAACATGGTTTGTTATTATGTGATACTGATCCTGTTGACAGTTCTGAAACTAATTTGAGTGGAAACTATTGTTGACCTATTTAAGGGCTTACCTGCAGGGTTGCTTTTATACAACCGTGCTAAACTAGAGATGACATCTCTGTGGCAGAGACATGGAGCAAGGGTGTTCTCCGATTTCTGGAAAAGTAAATGAATGATTGCAGCGTGTATAGACTGGAGAATAGAGGGCGGTTACTGCCGCGCTTGTTCCAGCTGCAGTTGTGTCTGCGGTTGCGGCAGTAGCGGCGGTGGCAACGGCAACTATGAAAATGGCTACGCGACGACGAGGACGACTTGGATGACGACGACGACAACAGTCAAAGTAAGGGTAAAATAATAAGATGGCGGTGCTATAAATAGTAATAGACTTTAAATCAGTTGGCCCCCACAAATAAACAGTGGCAAACAGATTTTGAATAATAAAGAGCGCATTTTCTGCAAGCGTCGTACTTATCGGCATGTTCTTGTACCAAATAATACTTATGAATGGCTACGAGGAAACGAAGGCGGAAACTACTTCAACAAAGTCCATGACCTGTAAAATTCTTATTGGACGACACGTTGATTAAGCAAATATAATTGTGTCTTATATAAACAATTATGGATTTGATGTCAGGCTTACGTGTTATTCCAAGCTTTTATAAGAATTTCGATCCAACATATCTGAAAGCGCGGGCTACTGGACGGGTACTGGACCAATACTGGCTCGATATGGCCCTGTATTGACACGATACTGACCCAGCAAACTGCCTTATCAGGGACCAAAGTTACGTCGGTTTTGAACAGGCACTGCGCTGCGCCGTGATCGAAAGCAGCCTCGCCGGCCGATGTGCGCGAGCACCACTATGAAATATAGAGCGTGACGGAGATGTGGGGTTGTGCGGTGGTGGCCGCGAAAGAGAGATGGGCGAGCGTGCGTGCGTACGCGCGTGCGTGCGTGCGTGCGTGCGTGCGTGCGTGCGTGTGTGTGTGGGGTGGTTGGGAAGAAGTTTTGAAGAATGCCAAGGCCATTGTGAAATTAATTAAAATGTATGATAAGCTATTTAAAAACTAGTGCTCCCATGCAGGTAAATAATAAAGAAACGCGTTTGTTGCAGTATATTGCGCTTGTTGTTTACTTGGTAAACCTGGCTATGGAGAGTTATGGCATGTCACTCAATATTCTCACGTCATTATCAAATACTTCACATGTTCTCTGAAATCACAATCAAGCTGACTTAGCGCAGTCACGGACATAGAACAGTCCGTCACGAATGGGTACGAACTGACTTTCTAGACCCTGTGTTAACACGTGCAATATTTGGACGGGGCTTTGATAGACACGCGTGGGACATAGTTAGAAATAGGTACCTATATTCTGAATTAACCCTACATTAACCCTGCATTAACACGGATATCAGCCAAAGACAGCTTCTGCTGTGATATTTCACATTAACATTTTCTATGAAAGAAACAAATTCGGGGTTGAATTGCTAAGACGCATAGAACGCAAACAACTAAATTATGCTTTTTCACCCTACGTTGTCCGCGTAAATGATTTCTTCACGTAAGAGAATACATAAGTTAACATGTTTACCGAACACAAACATGCTAGTTAGCACAATTTTGAACACCATGTAATAAATGATTACTAATTATTTTCTAAGCTATTTCTAAGATGTATTGCACATGCTGTATTCGTATTGTCATTTTGAGACACGAGGACCTTAATGATCAAAAAGTTAATTATCATGACATGGATAAGGACACCAATGCACAATGCGACATTTGAGAAGAATTCGGCATTCATTTAACAGCGCAGTTTCAAAACACGTACTTGATATGGCAATGTATACACCATTGGATGCACACGAGCCATGCTAGACCTACCTATTTACTGCGTAATCTGTTTTAGTGGCCATACTATAGTAGTGATCAGAGCCGGGTGGTTCTACGAAGATCCGACTTAAAGAACTACCAACTTCTGGCACCAAAGCCATTCATCACTGTAGATGATTTGCATTAACCGCTTATTTCTTTTCCATGAGAGCCTATTGAAACGGCACACGCATTAAAGTGGGTGGGGGATTCGATCTGTCACTCAAGTATCCGACGTCATAACCAATTGTATGATTATTTTATTCTACGGCTGTAGCAGTAGAAACATCCTACAGTTGCAATCAGTCCTTCTTCGTTATTGTCCAATGTGCCCTGTCCTCAGTCAAAATCGTTAGCTTCCTCAGGTCTATTCCTGATGTGACTCTACCGTGTCCTGCTTTCTCGAGGTCACCTCGTAGCACGCTTAACAGATTTATGCAATGAGGTCCTCCACTGGCTTTGTATTTGCTGGCTCCAAGTATGGCCAATTTCACGGCTCTCTGAGCTGGTTGTGACGTGTTGGACAATCTTTGCTGGGCGACTTTTACGGACACCGGCGATGGATTACACATCTTACATAGTCAATCATTGGAAATTAATCTGTCTGCCCATCGGTGTCCAGTGATGGTGCGCATGTGTTTGTGGTGGCATACATCACGTTCGCCTAGAGCTGCCATTGGAGCTGACCGGCTGTTACAGTTATACAACATCAAACATATACAGGTTGCATCGTCTAAACGCAGTCTTTTTCTCAAGAACATATTTGATCTACGAATCCACAGCTTCCAGAAGAACTGGAAAGCCATGCTCCCAATGGCGCAGCGTGCAGTAAAGTCAGCAGTACTTCAAAGCGGCGAGCCCAGAATTTTACTTCTCCTCCATGTTTCGCCTCCACGAAGTGGATCGCCATTTGTAGATATGTATATGTGAGTGAACTCTGTTTTGGATTCATTCACACACAGATTTGCCATTCTTTAGTTTGCTGCTGCTATTTGGAGATTTCGTCAACAGGTTTCTTTTTCTCATATATCAACTCTACATCGGCGGCATATTCCATCTCTAGCGACATGCCCGGTATGGATACTGGGCGGTCGGTGTCTGGGCGCGGGGCGGTCCTGTGGAACATTCCCGCACTGATTTCAATGTAGGAGCATGAGTAACATGTGAACATACAGGGGATAGGACATCTCTCTGTTCGGAGCCGATTGATGTCTCAATCAAGAGTTCACTGACGTGACTCGTACTCTCAGCTAGGTGTCTTCAAGCAATAGTACACCAGTGGTAACTCATTTTTATTGCAACTGGCCTGGCGCACTGCACCTAGGATCTTTGAGAGCTTTATTGTGTCCAAGGGTCGTGACACGTCCGTCCACATTTTGCGGAATTCCCAGTGCGTGGGCATGTCTACTGACACAAGCATGCGTTGGGCCCATACAATGTCTGCCCAGCTGCGTCCGCGTTTAAATTCACCTTGATATGATCCGTTAAGTCTTCGATCTTGTCTCGGATGTGGCATAGAGTAACATTAGATAGGATTGTCCGTGTCCTGTTGAGGAGCACAATGGGCTGCAGCTGGATTTTGGGGTTGTGGAGGTGCTGGGCCTGCTGGCTTCATGGGCATGGATAGGGCGATACGGGTGCCTTGGCCCACAGCATCGATGGGAAGGTGGTGCATTCAAGCTTAATTCATTAGTTGTGTGAACGGTTTTGAGATAATGTTACTTGCGTGTTTGTGTGGTTCTTTGCTCATGCCCTCATGTTCGGAGGCACGTCCATTTTTCAGGGCTTTGGGCGCTTTCTCAGATTCTGCCATTTTAATCAGTGGTATTAATGGCCCGGGTCTCATGAGAACTTGTGCAAGGGCTCACGGCCGTGGTCAGTGAACTGTTTCTTGAACCATTCTTTGTGTCTGTTTGTGTTTGAAACGATTTCAGTGCGCTCGAAAGATTGAATGAGAAACCAACATTGTTATTACACAGCAGTTTACTCTGCACACGCTTAGAATGAATCAATTGCTTCCTAGTCATTTAACACAATCCTATGTGTTTTGGTGAGACAGTGGTGTGAATATCCTTCTTTGACAGCAATACAGAATTTTGAAAATACCATTCTTCAGCTGCATGTCTACCTTACTATAAGTTACGCACTCATTTAGACACATACAATGCTTGGTCTAGGAACATAGATGTTACCAACAAAAGTTAATGATTGCAGATCCTCACACTCCCGTTTTCCTCATATTTTTTAACGCTTTCGTATTTTCCAGATTTTCTTTCCAATTTTCCAGATATTTACGATGTTTCAGATGTTTCGGATCACTCCCACAGTTGTGGAATCCTGTCGTACGGTCATACCCTTTTTTGTACTAAACTTTGAACAGTAGTTTCCGAGATTTCCATAGCCCCAGATTAACTAGTTTCAACAAAATATGTATTTACTCAGAAATGATGTTGGCGTTTCTGGCGTTTCAGGTTCAAAATGTTAATGCTGATAGCTAAATAAGGCGCTTGCGGCTCTGCATTCGAATGCAGGAGCTAAGGATAGATGCAGGAACGAACGGATAGAGGGGATGGGGGTATCACAATATATACACATTGACACTGAGGATTTCCTGGCGACGGCTAGTAGTCATCCGATTGCGTTCGTGTTAGTTACACCAAATGCCGTCGGTTCATGGTCCCTGACAAGGCGTTAACGCATCCAGATATGTTATATGAGATGTGTTCAGAACTTATTACCACGTGCCTGGAAACATTTCACGCTGTCTTTCAACAATATGTCAAACATACTTTCGATTCTTACACTCATCGAGGAAAAGATCTCCATGCTGACAGATTATAACATGAAGTAAGGATACATATATATGCTGTTGGTTGTATTAGTGTCCAGAGAACGCTACGCCACTTTTAGCAAACGGAAAACCGGTGCCAATACTTATTTAGTATTTTACATTAATCGTATGAACCAGCATAAACGTGGGATCATTTATTGATCTGCACCTGGAAAAAGGATAATCCAAATGCCAATCTATACAAATGAGAGTGCATCTCTGATCCAACATGTGTACGCCACGTACCAAATTAGGTATGTTGGCAATATGGGGGATCTTTACGCGACATGGAAAATGAGTACATTTCTAGTTTATCCATCACACATATGACATCATACTCAAACTACTTGACGCATAGAATGACATCGTAATCAATGACGTCATGAATGGCATAGATACGTTCGTACGCGATGACTGACTAAAGCGTTGTTGTACGAATTGTAAGTCTTTACTATTTAATAAACATGCTGTTGAATATTTTGAAACTAATTTGACTGTTAAATTAGTTTCAAAATATTCAACAGCAACCTGAATCAAATCGATATATATATAGTTTTCTAGGAATTGATCATCAGGGAGTTGAGTTCAGGAATCGATCGATCCCATCATGGGCGAGTATAGCCATGAGCTAAAATGTTCGAACTTCACCAAAGCTAGTCTTAACCAGCATCTTGCATTCTCATATTAAAATGAAAAAAGTAAATGAAAACGTACACAAATTAATTATTTTTCGGACTATTCATTTCAATTCGATACAGTTATTCTGCATGTGCCTTGCTGAATACCTTGCTGATTAAGGAATATGTTCCTGAACATGAGGTCGGCTAACCTGAATCAAATCGATGCTGTGGGTAATTAAACAACATATATGCAAGGTTTGTTCCTTTTACTAGGCATGTCATAGTCTGGCATAATATCATTGATCCGATCTGTCAGACGAGCTTACATTTCATTGTCCGACTACCGTCACCGCAACTGATGCCACACTAAAGATCATATATCAGGATGCGTGCGCTTCTTCTTCTTCTTTTCGATCGCTGGTATCACACTTGGAGAGCCGTTCTCAAGATGAAATCTGTGGTTTTCTGCAGTTCTTCCACAGGCCCATAGAGCTTTTCAAGAATAGAGGTTGACAAAGGCCAGATCTCTTCTCTCAGCAGCTGATACGTACTGCAACATTGAAGTATGTGCTCTGTGGTCTGTTCTGCTTCTCCACAAGGACAAGCGGGCGATGTCGTAAGGTGGAACCGCCTGTACATGTGTTGGTTTAGTCTGTTGTGTCCAGTTCTGAGACGAAAAATGGTCACTTGCTCTGGCCTCGAGAGATGATGGTAGGCATCTTCTGATTGAGGTGTTCTATAGAGGGACTTAATGATAGTCTTCATCTCTGTATGGGTAACCATGTTTTCTGTCTGATTCTCTTCTGCACCCACCTTTGCCATCTTGTCTGCTTCCTCATTTCCTTGGACTCCACAGTGTGAGGGGATCCACTGCAGTGCTATCCGAAAGCATTTGATGGTTTGTAGTGCTTCTTCAAGTTGTGGCAGCTTACCTTTGGTGATAGCCTCAAGGACGGAGCGGGCATCAGATAAAAAGACAATCTGTGCAATAGGGTCTGCTGTTCTGCTGATGGTATTAGCTGCATGAACCAGTGCTTCGACTTCAGCTCTGTAGTTTGTGCAGTGTTTGCCTGTCGGTATTGCAGCTGACTCATGTTGTCCGTTTGGATACTGTATGTGCAGTCCGGCACCTCCGCTCCTAATTGCATCTTTGGCTGATCCATCTGTGTAGATCCTTATCCATGTCTCCTGAGGGTACATTTCTTCCAGCATGGCTAGGGTCAGGGCCTTCTTGCTCACATCACTGTGTTCATTTTTGGTTGTGAGATGAGGTACTGTGGTGCGAATAGCTATGCTCTCTAGTTTGTTTTCCCAGGGTGGAGGATCAAGGGTGTGGTTTGGATCTTCTATTTGTGCTGGCAACATCTCTTGGTGTTTCCTTTGAAGTGCTTTTGTCTCTTTCACAAAACTTGATCTTTTAAGTCTTCCTGATGACAGCTGTGCTTGCCTGATCTTCATCGGGTGGTTATTGAACGATTTGAACTTTGCAGCTTGGATCAGTGCTTTGCATTCCCTTCCTTTGCTAAGTGGGGGAATGCCTGCTGTCTGCTCCATTTTTTCTATTGGTGTTGATCTCATTCCACCAGTGATGATGCGCAGTGCCTGGTTTTGTACTCTGTCGAGGTTCTGTTGATGAGATTTAGCTGTTGTCATCCATGAGCTGGATCCATACTCAAGGTGTGGTCGTACGGCACCTAGGTAGATGGTCTTGAGGATCCTTTCATTGGCACCCCACTTTGTTCCTGCCAGCTTCCTCATGATGGTTAGCTTTCTTCTGGCCTTTGCCTCTGCATTCTGGATGTGCTCCTTCCATGTTAATCTTCTGTCATATGTGACTCCCAGGTATGTCTGCTGGTCCTCGTATTCGAGTGGAGTACCACCCAGTGTCAGATTGCCAACCTTGGTTTTGGTGGACAGTGTGAATAGCATGGCTGATGATTTTTCTTTGTTGATGGTAATACACCAGCGATTCGCCCAAGCTGTAATTCTGTCCAAGGCGAGCTGCATTCTGTACGTGGCAGTCGTTGTGTACTCCTCGGTGCACCAGATTACGAGGTCATCTGCATAGAGGGCTGCTTGGATCCCATTGGGCAGCTCTGCTACAATGTCATTGATGAAGAGTATGAACAGAGTAGGTGATAATACTCCGCCTTGTGGCACCCCTTGTCTCAGCAATACATTCTGTCCAGATTGTCCATCCACCAGCACCCTAGCTCTGCGATTGTGTAGGTATGACTTGGTCCATCGGAACATGTTGCCACCGATGCCTGTGCGCCAGAGCTTCACGAGGAGACCATCCTTCCACACCTTGTCAAATGCTTTCTGCAGATCGATAAAGGCAGCTAGCATCACCTTCTTGGCTTGAAAAGTGTCCTCTATGACCTGTGCAAGATGTGTTGTTTGATCTTCTGTGCTCCTGTATCTTCTGAATCCGGCCTGCTCTGAAACTATAATGTTCTCTGACTCCAGGTACCACTGCAACCGCTGGTTGATGATGCGCTCCATGGTCTTGCATATGCAGCTTGTAAGACTGATAGGACGGTAGCTCAGCACTTTCGTCTTGTTCTTTCCTTTTTTCAGAATAGGAGTCATTCTGGCTTCCTTCCAGCACTGAGGAACCTCTCCATTGGTCCAACTGAGATTAAAGATGTCTAGCAACTTGCGAAGAGATGCATTACCAAGGTGTTGGATCATTTCATTCGTAATGCCATCTGGCCCGGGAGATTTCTTCTTTTTCAGTTGGCGGATAGCCTTCTTCAGTTCTGTTAAACTAATGTCAACTTTCATTGCATCGTGAGTGTTGGTGTCTGTTCTTTCCTTTTGCTCTTTTCTAACCTCCCTTTGACGCATTCGTGGTATAGAAATGTTGCTTTCTTTTGCATATGCCTTCGCAAAGGCATCTGCTGCCATCTTTCCTGTCAGTGTTTGTCCATCTTCTTCAAGAGTAATCTTCTCTCCCCTGACACCCTCATCATTGAGTGCTTTAGTCAGTCTCCATAGTTTTGTGGTGTCTCTCTCTAAATTAAACCCTGCCATCTTTTCCCTCCAGCTTCTTCTTTTGGCCTCCAGCTTGGTCTTTAGATACCTGGCTTTAGTTTGTTGTAGCGTGAAGTGGTTTTCATGACAGGGATTACCCTCTGCATCTTCTCTGGCCTTGTCTAGTTTATCATGTGCTGCTTGCAGTTCTGTTGTCCAGTAGGGGCGGTAGTTTTTCCTGAACCCTCGAGGAATCGCTTCATTGGCAGCCTTGAGGATACTTGAATTAAATTCCTTTACCACATTGTTGATGTTTCTCCCTTCTACTGCTATATTATGGGTAAGCTCATTGGAACGAATGCCGAACAGACTCCAATTTGCCTTTTTGTAGTTCCACCTTGGATGTTGAGGTGAACTGGTCGAAATACTTCCAGAAAGAGAGTGGAGGACTGGGCGGTGGTCGCTTCCTCCTAACTGCGATCCGACCACTCTACTGAGGTTTCTGTGAATGTCTTCTGTACAAAATGCCAAGTCTGGCGTTGTTGTCGAGTGCCATCGGCGCGAGTAGAAGGTAGGCTGATCTGTGGGATCGTTGACAAGTAAAAGGTGCTTTTCATCTTGCCATGCTTCAATGTCTTCTCCTCGATTATCAAGTGTTCTGTATCCCCAGCTCTGGGACTGGCTATTAAAGTCTCCCGCAATGAGGAAGTGGCAGTCCGGGACCTGGATTGTGTCAAGTGAGAGATTCTTGTCATTAGGGCAGTAATAATTGACAATTTCAATCACAGAGTTGCTGGTTGTTACCTTGATCTTGATATATTCTGCCTCTTCCATAAAGGTTTTGATCTGGCTGGCGTTCACGCTGTTTCGGACCAAGGTCATCACCCCACCTTTCTTTCTTCCTCTTCGATCACACCGGAAAATCTGGTAACCTCTGATCTTAAATGGTTTTCCTTCTTGCAGGTGTGTCTCTTGAATGCAGCAGATATCAATGTTGTTTTCGTACAGGAACTGTTCGAGCTCTGATTTCTTGTTGGTAACCCCTTCTGCATTCCAGTGCATGATGTTGATACTGGGGTTCTCTTTGGGTTTGGTCTTCTCTTTCCGTTGGCCAGTAGCTCTCCATCCTCGTCCCCTGGCTCCACAAGACGAGTTGATGGGACCTCCAGTAGCTG
The DNA here is from genome assembly GCA_034401795.1 of Chaetoderma sp. LZ-2023a. Taxonomy (NCBI): domain Eukaryota; kingdom Metazoa; phylum Mollusca; class Caudofoveata; order Chaetodermatida; family Chaetodermatidae; genus Chaetoderma; species Chaetoderma sp. LZ-2023a. Next base: position 73,745,878 of record CM067373.1, read on the forward strand.
AGGGTGGGCTCCTTCGAGGCATGGACCCCGGCGCTGCACCTGCCTGGCGGATCCTCACAGGGCGAGCACCATTTCGATTGATTCGATCTCCAAGTGTAATTTCATTAGCGTTGTGCATAATGCTCTGGTTAGCCCCTCCAAATGTCTGGATTGACACCCAGTGGGTTACACCCCTGCGCCACGTTGAGGCCGAGCATATAGTCTTAAACAGGGGGGATGCGTGCGCTGAAAGCCAGATATATGAGTATAAATGGAGCTTTCCAGTTGTTGTTAAACCCCGCCCACCTCTAGAACTAGCTCCACACACACACATCCATCGTGTTGGGATCGATCGATACCTGAACTTTCTGACTATCAACAACCAGGCAACTATACAGATAACCTGTTAAATACTTTGACACTAATTTGACGGGTGCTGTTTCTGCCTACCGCAGCAAGAGCGTCCAGCCAAATTAGTTTCAAAATATTCAACAGTATATTTATTAAATAGTAAAGACATGCAATTCGTACACCAACGCATAGCCCTTTTTCAGCTATGTGTTCATGGCGTACTTATCTACGTCATTCATGACGTCACAACACTGGCATTGGTCGTGATGCCATTCTATATGCCACGTAGTTGCTTATGACGTCATATGATTGGTGGATGGAAAGGTGAATTGCTCCTTATAATAACTGTGTTATTTTGAGCGGACCTGAAGGATGCCCCATGGGAAAGCTATCCAGTGAATAGACGAAAACGTGCTTAGTATGACTATGAGATAGATTAAGGGCGTGGTGGGGGTGGGGCAAGACCGTCATATAATATCACGCATGGTGCTGCTGCCTATAGTCAATCTATGAATTGCAATAAAATCTATCTTTCTGCGAATTGTGACCAGTCATGGAGATAATGTTGATGAAATTATGGAGGCTGTAAAGGCCGGTTAATCAAGTTATCTTAGCGCGACATTAATGCCCAGTGAGTGGAAAACGGCAAAACAAATCGGAAAGGAGCAGAGCGTGTATGAATTAGTATTACAGTGCTGTCATGCTTCGCGTGACTGTTCTGAACATTCTCTACACGGATTGTAATGCGTCAGAGTGCCCATCTGTATTGATCTCACCATAACTCGCATAGAGTAGCGTTCATCTATAGTACCTAGAGAAGCACAACGCCAAAGTGAACTAATATTAACTCATCTCAAAGTTGTACTATACTGATAGACTGTGCCATGTGTGTTTTATATTAATAGAGCAATACGGGCAGTCACACAGGTATCTGACATCATAGTCGCATACGTCACTATGAATTGTGTGCCTTTGTTAATGTACAAATGAATGAACATGCTGTTGAATTTATGATTTTCTCGAAGGAGTTTTGCTTGTGATGTCAGCTTATTAGTGAGTTACTTCACCTTTCCATAGTAGACCTATCCATCTATCATCTGGTGTTATATGACGTCATAATCAGCTAATCGGCGTGTAGAATCGCGTCATACTCATTACTTCATAAATAATTATATTTGTCGCATCTTTAACTCTAAATAGTCCGACACGTTGTATGAATTATATGTAAGTACTAGTTAATAAACATGCTGTTGAATATTTTAAAACTAATTTGACTGAACGCTGTTGCTGGAAATTGATAGTCAGCGATTTCACAGATCGATCGATCCCAACAGGAGGGAGGTGTGGGTTGGGCTTAGCTAGAGATGGGTGGGGCGTAGCTAACATGGAAAGGTCCATTCATGTCATGTTCGTGACTATGCGACCGCAGAATTGCGGTTAATCCTCGGACACGCACGCACGCACGCACGCACGCACGCACGCACGCACGCACGCACGCACGCACGCACGCACGCACGCACGCACGCACGCACACACGCACGCGCACGCGCACGCGCACGCGCACACGCGCGCACACAACAATCAACACATCCGCAGCGCGCACTACATAGCCGGTATGTTGGTCAATCATTCATGACTTACCATCGCGATCCTCTCACTGACTACGTATGGCTGTTATTGAGTGCTCAGATACCTTTGAAATAATAATGGACATCTCTCTTCAGGCCCCGATACATTGGTCCGTTATAGATGGTTGTAAGCTCAAGCCTCTTAATGGCCCACCATTGTTTGGTCACAGAGTCTATACATCATGGTATGCATTGTATAAAGCGACAACCTCGCTTACGTGACAACATTTGCTGTTCCATACAGCGTATTTTGTAGAGAATATTTAATGCAGACCTTATTGATAAACAATGTTTGACCCCTCCCACAACACGAGCCTGCCTGATAGCTATACAGGTCATCTTATACAAAACTGTATATGGATTTTTATTCGAAATAAACATAGCATGAGTAATTCTTCAGAGGGTGAGATGCAGCTTTCTAGGATATCATTATTGGAACATATAAAGGAATTCACAGTTAATGTTCGCGATTCTTGAAAAAAATATCTAGAACCTATGCGGATTTTGATATTGCCAAATACAGGTGTACCAAATCAGTGCCTGGTACTGACCATGTCCTTGGTTATTCTTCCTCTATAGCTCAAACAATTACCCATTTCCTCACTGAATCATTTGACGTCATAATCAACTACGTGACGCGAATGACTGGATATAGTCCGTCTTAAACGCTTAATAGTCATACATGTTGCACGAATTGTATGTCTTTCCCATTTAATAAACATTGTGTTGAATATTTTGAAACTAATTTGACTGGGCGCTGTTGCTGGAAATTGATAGTCAGCGATTTCACAGATCGATCGATCCCAACACGAGCGAGGTGTGGGTGGAGCTTAGCTAGAGATGGGTCGGGCATAGCTAAAATGGAAAGGTTCATTCATGTCATGTTCATGACTATGCGACCGCAGAATTGCGGTTAATCCTCGGACACGATGCCACACACGCACGCACGCACGCACGCACGGGCGCAGGCACGCACACAAAACAATCAACACATCCGCAGCGCACATTACATGGCCAGTATGTTGGCCAATCATTCATGACTTACCATCGCGATCCTCTCACTGACTGTACGTATGGCTGTTATTGACTGCTCAGATACCTTTGAAATAATAATGGACATCTCTCTTCAGGCCCCGATACATTGGTCCGTTATAGATGGTTGTAAGATCAAGCGTCTTAATGGCCCACCATTGTTTGGTCACAGAGTCTCTACATCATGGTATGCATTGTATAAAGCGACAACCTCGCTTACGTGACAACATTTGATGTTCCATACAGCGTATTTTATAGAGAATATTTAATGCAGACCTTATTGATAAACAATGTTTGACCCCTCCCACAACACGAGCCTGCCTGATAGCTATAGAGGTCATCTTATACAAAACTGTATATGGATGTTTATTCGAAATAAACATAGCATGATTAATTCTTCAGAGGGAGAGAAGCAGCTTTCTAGGATATCATTATTGGAACATATAAAGGAATTCACAGTTAATGTTCGCGATTCTTGAAAAAAATATCTAGAACCTATGCGGATTTTGATATTGTCAAATACATGTGTACCAAATCAGTGCCTGGTACTGACCATGTCCTTGGCTATTCTTCCTCTATAGCGCAAACAATTACCCATTTCCTCACTGAATCATTTGACGTTATAATCAACTACGTGACGCGAATGACTGGATATAGTCCGTCTTTAACGCTTAATAGTCATACATGTTGCACGAATTGTATGTCTTTCCCATTTAATAAACATTTTGTTAAATATTTTGAAACTAATTTGACTGGGCGCTGTTGCAGACTTAGGCAGCAACACCACCAGATCCAATTAGTATCACAATATTCAACAGGTTTCACCATATAGTTTTCTGGAAATTGATAGTCAAGAAGTTCAGGGATCGATCGATCCCGACACGACCGAGGAGTGGGGGAGGGGGGGGGGGGTAGCACGGGATGGGCTGGGCATGGCTAAAACTGGATAGGTCCATTATGCTGGCAATGTATTGAACAATTTACCATCTGATATAACGTTTTCAAACTAAATGGTTAAATACAATATTCTAAACAGACACATAACGTGTATGCAGACCATGTTGGTTAATTACGTCTATCCCACAATGCTTAGACAAACTAAGCTCATTTCTTATATGATACCCTGGCGTAAGGAAGCTCAGTGGCTTTAGTTTTCCAAATGAATCAACTGACATATGTTATTATGAAGATGCCACGAATCAACAATATTTTAAAACATTGGTTTAACGCACCACAGTGATATGCCGGTTACCAGCCCGCGTAATTCATTAACACTGGATCCACGTTTGTTGGTGAATCCAAGAAGATTCACGCTCCTCAAATATTTCCTAGGATTAAGAATTATAAGAAACTCATCCAACTACTTATTTATGTGACGTCACAGCGTATTATGATGTATCGTAAAACATCGGTGCCATACTGATATGTATGATCACGCGCGCGCGTGCGTGCGTGCGTGCGTGCGTGCGTGCGTGCGTGCGTGCGTGCGTGCGTGCGTGCGTGCGTGCGTGCGTGCGTGAGTGCGTGCGTGCGTGCGTGCGTGCGTGCGTGCGGCGTATGTGTGTGTGTGTGTGTGTGTGTGTGTGTGTGTGTGTGTGTGTGTGTGTGTGTGCGTGTGTGTGCGTGTTTGTGCATAGGAGTATATATGTAGGAGTGTATGTTTAGGAGTCTACCTCCGTGCATACGCGTGTTTGTGATCCAGCTTCATCTTTGAAGGTGCTGAAATGAGCACTGTCAACTAATGCTGACAGGTATAACACACACGCATTTATCAACACATTCTAGATTGGGGATTTCATTCACATTCTGTTGGCATACACCATAGGTTGTATCCGTAAACGGTAGCTGCTATGGGAGAGGTAATCTATATAACTTTGAATTATATAAATAGCTTCGCTGTCAAACCAAGTCCATCATTTCTTTCCATTTTTCAGACAACTATTGTCGCTGAATATTTAAAAAAAGCTATCTGCCTGGAATCGAGATTAAAATTTATTAAAAAATATCTGACAGAGTCAACATTGAATTCAATCATTATTTTTCATGTGATAACATGCCCACTATAACTGGTGTGTTGGTATGAAATGGTTAATTGCATTGTATAAGCAGTATCCATTGATAAACACATTTGCCGGGATACTATGAATACATGATACACCCATCATTCAGATAGCATGGCAATTCAGACTGTCAGACATTAAGCATTCATTTACACCTCTGCGTCGCCCAGCCATGTGTAGTTTAAAACTAATTTGTCTGAAACATGTTGATTTCTAATTAGCCTATCAATCTATCGCCAGTTCTAATTCAGGTAATTTTAAAATTAGATGTATTTATTAATGTAGCAGGGAATCTAGGCGTTGGCAAGTTGTTCTCACTCTTTTAACATACAAATCTGTATCTAAGAGCTCCAATTAAAAATAGACCGAAACTCTGAATTAAACAGTTTCAAGTTTACTTTATTTTCAACAGGCTATTCGACTACATGAGCATTTTGGAGGTAAATGTATCTATTTCCTGTGGCATAACACCTTGTGAACAATAATCATCACCTGCTATCCTATGTGGAGGAAATGTTACACAATCTCATTCAAGACAACCATTACACATGCGTCTTCTATGAATACCAACATTATGTATTGGCTAGTAAACATTGTAAATTGCATTTCGAAGGTTTTGTGAATTTCAAATACATTTCAAATGTGGTTACATTCAATTGAAACGCCAACTACGTGTGAATCTTTTCTGATGGCAATTATGCAAATGCAAATGGTTCACAACGATGGTGACTGACTGAGATCTGTGGCTTACCGGAGTGGATATTTCCGTCAGTGAACTTCTTATTACAAATTTGTATCATCATTTGTCCTAGATAAGGATTTTATATGTATTATATAAACTGATATTTTGACATAATTTCCAATAATAAGGTGGCAGCGGCGTGACTCTACAACGGGGGGTGGGGGCCGGATGCAGGATTCCGTGTTTGTGGGGCTTCCCCTCAATCATACGGGTGGGTGGGTGTTCGGGGGTTCTCCCACGGAAATTTGTGAAAACTAGATGCTCTGAAAAGCCATCTCCTGTATTCTGAGTGACAATTCGTAGTTAAAATTGTTCAGGAAAATTAGCACTTTCCCTTAGAGCTATTCACAGGGCATGAAAGGAATATTTAAGAAATTTTCCACTTGAATGACTGCGTTGCTATGCTTCCACCGGAAATTTGGTTAAAATAGATGCGCTTAGAAGTCATCTCCTGCATTTTGAGTGATAAAAGACATTATCAGCCCACCCCCCCCCCCCCACGCCAAATTATTTTAGGGGTGGCTTTAGCCCCCGTAGCCCACCCCAACTCCGCCGTCACCGCAGTAGTATCCCTGCTTCGATCTACCATTATGGTACAATCGCTAAGGGCGGATTATCACACCCTGACAACTAGCATATTAGAGGCTTTCACAGAAAAATATAGTACTTTAAATTTTTTGAAGATTTTGTACAAATCAAAGTTTATTTATTTACAACATGCATTGCCATAATTACTCTATATTAAATATGCTATTATTATTGGAAGTCAAAGACGACATCGAAGTTGAGTGTTAGTGATGCACATCAAGACGTAACATCATGATGTGCATCACTCTACTTCGATGTAGTGATATTCAATGCTGCCAGGATGACTCCGGGGGGATGACCTATTCTGAATCACCAATACATTGTTACTTACTGAATTTATTAATCAATAAAAATACCTCACTGCATTATTCACCAGATTCATATTACTAATATGGAATGGCCTAAACATGTGTTTATTTTGATGAAGTAGTTTCTACCAATTTACTCTCAGACTGCTATGCACGATCATTTCTACATCCAATTCGACATTCTTGTTGCAGTAAATGTCAATATTGTACCAGCAGCAGTGATTGGATATTGGTTAGGCATATAACAAAACCACTGTCAATGTCAGTTTTGACAGCATATGTGGGATTAAGGTTTCAAATTGGCTAAACATTATGTGGCAGGTGAAACTATGTAAACTATATTGCTGACTAACATAGACTCGGGGTGGGTTGGATTGGAAATGAGATTTATATGGTAGCATCTACATTTCATGGCCTCACAACTTTTAGCAATCAAACTAAAATACCCACTGACTAGATCTTAATGGTATTGGGAAATGATGATTTTCGAATTCGTCAAGTGCCAGCGTAGCATATTGAACCACGCCATTGTTGGCATGGACTAATTCAATAAGACACGTCTTTGCGCTATTGATTCTTGACAGAGCGTGTTTCCGGGTCATCAACCAGCTCTGAACATCACCGTTATCACTGGATTTCATGAACTCTCCCAAGAGATGATTATTTGCTACTCTATGGTATCAATGATCCTTCACGCCAATGCGAGGATCTTACTATATGGTTGTCCATAAAGTTGACTTCTTGGCGTGCCAGCCACCAACTGTGTAAATACAATGGTGTTCGTAAACACAGAAACGAAATTAAGAAGAGCCTTTATGGATGGCTGTGGTGACTGGTCCGGTATGCGGATGGTGTGAGGATACTTGTATTTTGCGGTTGGGTTGTCCAGAAACATTAGTTCAGCACCTGTCAGTTCGATGCCATATTATGATTACTGTAAGGTGCCTGTTGTTATAGCGAATATGTCAGGGGTAATTGCAGTGGTTTGTCGTACTTACATTATAAGAACTGCCCAATGATTGCCAATATCTCTATCTCATGCTAATATTGCGAGAGAGAATTCGTGCCAGCAGATACTTTTTCTGAGCTAAGTGTCAATTTATTAAGAATTTTCGTGACTTTCACATGATAGTAAAATGGGGCGGCAGTGGCGCAAGCTGGAGGTAGTGTTGTCATTAAATTGTTCAGTGTAAATTTCTGAATTTTTCTCTTGTTATCTGTCACGCAATATGTATTTTATATGGCTAGGCGATGTTGATACCGAAGAATTATGCAACGATAACGTGTCTCATACTAGGAGTGAAAAGATACGATTATTTGGAATTCCTCACACAGCTGAAATTGACGAGGGATGTGGGGACAGAAATGCTGCGGCTAGGCGATGTTGATACCGAAGAATTATGCAACGATAAAGTGTCTCATACTAGGAGTGAAAAGATACGATTATTTGGAATTCCTTACACAGCTGAAATTGACGAGGGATGTGGGGAGAGAAATGCTATTCTCAGAAATATCAACTGGACAACACAGTTTGCCATATATGTTAAACAAAAGCAATCAGATATTGCATCATGAAAGGCGTAGCTAAGTTCGTCACGAATGCTTAGTTGGTGACGGGCTAGGCGTTGTTGTGCGAATTGTCTTTACACTTTAATAAATATGATGGGTGCTGTTGCTGCCATAGTCAGCGACAGCTCATAGTCAAATTAGTTTCAAAACTCGCAACAGTTATCTGTATAGTTTTCTGGAAATCGATAGTCATGGAGCCGATGGATCGATCGATCCCAACACGGGCAATGTGTGGATGGATTTTAGCTAAAAATGGATTCATCCATCATCATTAGCATCTGCCATTTTTCTCTGGCATCGATTTATTTCAGTTTATTTTAACATACTTGTATTTATTCTTAAGAGATTCATGACTTAACTGCTTTGTCTCCTCTGCCATCCATGGCTTGCTGTTTAGCTAACTAGCTAAATGTTCCCAGCGAACTCGAGGTTGTGTGTAAAGTACAGGGTCTACTTTATTTGCTTTTTAAAGAGGAATCCGTATTTCTTCAACGTGTTTCGGTATTTTGCTGTAATGCTTCGATGCCTGCACAAGTAATTATGAGGAATACCAGCCCACGATGTCCACTCGTATGTGTTGCTAAATTAGGCTAAATTATATTTGATGTTGGCATCACGATTACCATTCGCAATTGGTGTAAAGCTGTTTAATTTGCCAAATTCATAGATATATACTATGCGATATCCACGTATATACGATTCCCCTGATTGTTTTTGCAGTAGTGTGCAGCAAAGTTATTGATTCAGGAGGCATAAACGGCTTCTAGCCAAACTGCTTCTAAATATGCGGTGTACATTATACGTAATCCCTTTGCACCACCGAACAGGGAATAATGAAAGACCAATGTATTCGTTACTCCTTTGGACTAGAGCTAATTCAATTCTCTGACCACATAAGTTGATTTTGATTAACGAGCGTGCTTATATAATGATTACCAGAGTTACTTTACTTACACTACAATAGCTATTTATATGATTACCATAATGATCGCCCATACGTGACATCGAGATAAATTAAGCAAGCAACTGGCCATTCTTTTGTAAAATGAACAAACTGGTTCTACCAGATGATACAATCACAGCCTGGCCATATTATTCCGGGGTTTTAGCTGAGGAGTGTGATTGTGTGGGACGTGGTTCTACCATCACACTATTGCATAAATGTAGATGCACTCAAGAGACATTCTCCACTGTAGTTGTACGATTGAGCAAGCATATGTCCATGAACACAGTCACATAATACTAATGCTAATCAGATTTAATTACTTGCCATTAATTCGTTCTGCAAGTGACGGCATGCAGTGGATTTCATCAATCTTGCTATAACCCTATTAATACGCCAAAATGATGGATATAGAGAAATGTGAAAATGTCTAATTGCTCAGAACAAAGCATGTGGTATAATACCCGAAAGATTGCAAGATCCAATTACTCCACCAGATGTTATGGCATAATGATGAAGCATCTTCTCTAAAAAAAGGAATCTTCGCAACGGTTTGCAAGCGCATACATTATGAGAAGTTTTTGTCTATTACATATTAATCCCATTATTTTGGTCAACAGGGTGACTCCTAGTATCTCACTAAACCACTTCGTCAGAACTTTACTAACATGCACAATGAAATAAATATTGGCTAGCACAATAAATGTACATTTTGTTCACTCAGAATATACGAGTTCGCTTTTTAGAAAATATAATATTACACATTTCAGATGACTTTGTAAGAGATATCTCCAAGACCCCTTCCCATTGATAATCAATAACATTACCAATAAAGGTATCACATTTGAAAAATACATTATTCTCATTACTAGACTAACATAGCTAGCACAGATGCATGCTAAACCAAATAGTATTAACTTATCAAATTTGGTTAACATGCCACAATTCCCAGCAGCTCTCAAGCTATGAAAGCTAACAAAATTACAACAATATATTAAAGCAATTCTCGAATGAAAAAAAAATATTGCCCTATGTTTAGATCAACGACCATGTTTCCCCAGTTAAATTGTTAGACTATCCACATACAAAGCGATTGTTAGCTTTCCAAAGAGACTTCCCTGTCTCTCCACTTCAGCCCTACCTGTCTACAGCGTGGCAATGCATGCGCTCGCAAGCTGTTCAACCTAGTTGTTAGAGGTGGAACGAGTTATGTTGCGCCTCACTGCGCATGCGTGATAATGTCAAGTATTAAGTTGAACCGTACTTCAACTGTCAGTTCAACTTACTGAAGAGGGCGTTCAGCTAATCTAAACCGCGTCTAGATACTTCACGCTCAATGGAAACTTAATGATTTCGATCAAATGCACCCGCTGTTTCTTAGAATTGTCTCGCAGAAGACTGTCGGAGAGGACGTGTCTGTCTGGTCAACTTATTATCGACTATTGTTTATTCCTTGGCACCGCGATTTGTCAGGAAGCTAGAGGAACCTTTGACGGCTCCAGGCGTGCTAGAATGGGTGGGTTTCAACGCACGTTGTTGAGGATGTAGAGTGCATGCGTAGAGTACATGGATCATAGTGGTTGTCGTCAGTACAAGGCTGGCATCAATCAAATTATATTTAAAGTAAAGAAATCCCCCAATCTTATGCTAGCTCGCCGGTGATATAACATGCGCAGATAACCTGTGCATGCCATTTTAAGCGTATTCTCATGTCGTCAAAGAGAGATATACAGTCTGAAAAAGATGCTAATCTTGCCCACACCACCCTCACCCCACCTTGTATTGCACTAAAAGCGTGTGATATATTGATTCCATAGTATTGACGTTTCGACATATTGCCCGTCTGCATTTCAGTCAACCTTTCCAGTTTTAGCTATTCCCCACCCATCTCTAGTTAAGCTCGGCCCGCAGCTCGTTTGTGTTCGGATCGATTGATCGCTGAATTCCTGACTCAATTTCCTATACTTATGGCAGCAACAGTGCCCAGTCAAATGAGTTTCAAGATATTTGGCAAAATGTTTATTAAATACTAAAGACATACAATTCGTAAAATGCGTCGGACTATTAAGCTTTTAAGACGGATTAAATATATGTCATTCATGACGTCATTAATTATGACGTCATCCCATACATCACTTAGCTGAGTGTGATGAGATTTGATGGATGGGATAAACTGGAAAGGTCCATTAATTGCGTTTTGAAATCGCGATGTTGAAATGTGGTGGTCACCATTTTGTCTCCTCGAGCGATAGTGGTTAAGCGCCAAGACAGCACGTTCTTTAACATCTAGGCCCAATACTTATCACGTTGACTATTTTGAAACTAATTTGAGTGGACGCTGTTATTGCATAATTCAGTAGTAGCCCACCGGTACGATTGCTTTTACACCGCATTACCAAACTAGAGTTGACATACCTGTGATTGAGTGTCTAACCGGGGACGAAGGGGTCTAATGTGTTCCCTGTGATTGGTTGAACAGTAAATGATGGCAGCCTTTATAGATTGGAAACTAGAGCGTGGCTGCTGCTGATGCTGTGGTTGCTGTTTCTGCAACGATGACGACGACGACGACGACGCCGACGAAGACGACGACGACGTCGTCTGGAGGTGCTATAAATATAAATTGACATCAGTTGGCCGGCACACGCATGGATAACAGTGCCAGAGAGACATTGAATAATAAATAACGCAATTTTATTACATTGCGCAGTGAGCGCGGCATGTTTTTGTACCAAAAGATGCGTATGAATGGCTTTGAGGAAACGAAGGCGGAGCGTCCTTCAACAAAGTCCGTGACCAGCAACATTCTTACTGGACGCTAGGCTGAATAAGCAACCATAAGTTTGTCTTATGTAAACAATGACAGAGTTGATGTCTGGCTTAAGCGTTATTCTAAGATTTTATATGAATTTCGATCGACCACTCCTGATAGAGAGGTCTACTGCACTGGTACTGGGTCAATACTGGCTCAATACGGCCATGCATTGCCTCGGTACCGGCCAAGTAACATGCGTTATCAGGGGCCAACATAACACGTGTTTTGAAAATTCACTCTATTGTTGTATTAGACAACAACGTCGTCATGTGACATGTTTATCATGCGGCCAGTCAAATTAATTTCAAAATATTCAACAGCATGTTTGTTAAATAGTAGACACATATAATTTGTACAACGTGTCGGACTATTAAGCGTTAACAACGTGCCGTATAGAATCATGTATTACGTAATGATTATGACGTCATCCTACACGCCGCGTAGCCGATTATGACTTCATATGATGTCAAATCACCTATGGATACTCTGGAAAGGGCTATTGGATCTTAATTTTACTGGAAGCGGTTGTTGCTATATACTGCACACGCCACTGCAAAATTAGTTTCGATGTACTCATTAGCTTACCCTCATATTTACCGTGACTGTTTGCTCATTAGAATTCAGAATGCAACGTTTCAAATCTCATCCAACACAATACCAAAGTGCGCAGCGGATAGCTAGAAATGGGCGGGGCTAGCTAGAAATGCATCACTCTATAATCTGTATTTAATGCTTATATTTTAGGGGACCATTTGGCGCCATCATAGATATGGTTTTCAGTACCTCACAGTCACGTATTTTCTCAACGCGCAAGGAGGTACTGGCAATTTGCCATAGATGACCTTAGTATAATGTCGATCGAATAAACTATTAAATGTAAGTATAATAATGGATTTAATAATGGAGGAATCCAGTTTTCGCTATGCCACGCCCATCTGATCTGTAGCTAAGCTCCACGCACACGTTGTCAGTGTTGGTGTCAATTACCACTGCAATCTCTAAATCTCAATTTGCAGATACATATACAGGCAAGCTCTTGACTATTTTCAAACAAATCTTGTAACGTAGCACGTAGCAGCGCCCAGTAAACTTAGTTCCAAAATATTCCACTGCATGTATATTAAATAGTAAAGACATACAATTCGTACAACCTGGCGGACTATTAAGCGTTTAAGATGGAATAAATCGAGTCACTCGTGACGTAATTGATTATGCCGCCATCCTACATGTCACGTAGTTGATTATGACGTCATATGATTGACTGAGAAAAAGGATTCCTCAAATTAATATCTATATTAATAAACCATGCAAAGGATTTGATTAAAATAGCATGTATAATAAACATACTCGTTGAATGACGTGACATAAATCTTTATGAAATAAGCGTAAAGGGGAGTTTCCGCTTAACTGTCTACCAGCTTGTATTTATTGTAGCTATTCAGGTGATATAATCTGTAAAAAGTAAACGATCAATTGCATTTTGAGATTTCTGTATTGCTGGCAAAGAAGGCTATTCATACCGCTGTCCAGCAAAGAAACAGCGTTATGTGTTAATATACTTTGAAGGCCCCGGCTCGCCCATCTACACCATAGTTACTGATGTAACTACCCAACTGAGGACTTATTCGCTTATAGAGAGCAACCTGCTGTGTAATAACAATCTTGACGTCTCATTAATTCAATCTAGCGTAAAGGAATAGTTTCAAATACAAAGCAGACACACATCGTTATGGAATCCATTCAAGAGACTGCGTGTCTAGAAAGAGTAAATATATGTCCATGAATTAATAGATGAATAAGCTTGGACCAGCTTCTGTAAACACTGGTATGAGGATTATATCAGACTCTATTGTTTCCATTGTTCTTGCTTCTATAAGTACCATATATAGCGACGAGGACGTAATTGTTGCGTGCAGGTAAAACCTGTCTATAATTATATTACATGGCCCTTACAAAGAAACTAGTATTTGTTTAAGATATACCATTTATCTTTGTATATGGTTTTACAGGGCTATAGATAGTGGCTCCCTAAGAAGAGCGATCTAGGGACCGCCCGTATTTTAAAACATTGATCTTATTCCTCCCCGGCTGGCTTCCTATTGCTATGTTCAACGTGTCCATATCTGTCCTTTTTCTTGGCTTAGAATCGAATGTTTACACAGTTCACGCGCACATATATCGAATGGAAAAATCATCATCCATTGATAGAAATTCCAATTTAAATCTGAATTGCACACACAATTTGAATATCTTCAGCATAGTAGGTCCACAAGAACCAGGCATAGTGTGAACGCCATTCAAACTGTCAATTACACATGCCTTCGTTATCACATTGACACGTCTTCAATTTACGTCATAATCAGATAGATTTCATCATCAAAGGGTAGCATTTGGTGCAGATGTGTCAGATGTCTGCAGAACAGATAGACACAGCAGGCCAGGCAGTTAGTTAATGAGAAAACCGTTACAAGAGTAATAAATAATAGCTTTTTAGAAAGTTCACTTTCTTGCCTGAATTCGACAATCGCCATACCCTGGTAACACCTATGACGCCAATAGCTTCCATTCAAATCAGTTTCGAGTCATTAAACATGAGAATTATTGCATAATAAACAATGTGTTGGATTGGTTCTTATATTAGATCACATACTATCTTTTGAAGATAGAAAACGGTGGCGATACTAGAATGCAAATAACTGTGTTAGAAATAAGGGAATGCATTAGGAAGTGAATGGTGTGGAATCTGTGTACTATACCCCAATAATGCAACATATATATATATATATATATTAATAACTAATGATTTCAATGTGCAATGATTTTGGACCTGCTGAATATTCTGGAAACAATTTGACTGGAAGTTGTTGGCGGGTTAGCCACCAACAACGTTGAGTAATATTGTTTTCAACATATGTAGCCGGTCCAGCGATACAACCCCTGGAATATGTCGTCTGCTCACACTCAGCGGTCAGCCGCTTAAGATTGATCAATGCCCATCTTAGCACTCTGTTTAAAAACACGCCTTTATCATTTTAATAAAACACACCAATAGAAAAATAGCGAGCACTGATGACCTGAATACAGGGTAATCTGCAGTATGTGCCAGCAGATTGAGGTTGATTACAGATGGGTGCTCGTAAGACCGTCCATCTTAAATACTTACTATCATGTGGCGCAAAAAGCCAGTTACTATGGCAACGATTTGTATGAAGCCAACACTTGAAGACCTTTTGATATGTCAAGCGCATCATTCAAGTATTTGAAGTCATAATCAATTATGACACCAGTTAGCTGAATTAAATGACGTATCTCCTTCATGAAACTACAAAAGTCTGTTAGGAATGTGT
This sequence comes from Chaetoderma sp. LZ-2023a, assembly GCA_034401795.1. Classification (NCBI taxonomy): domain Eukaryota; kingdom Metazoa; phylum Mollusca; class Caudofoveata; order Chaetodermatida; family Chaetodermatidae; genus Chaetoderma; species Chaetoderma sp. LZ-2023a. The sequence continues at coordinate 73,761,240 of CM067373.1, forward strand.
TCGAATTGTATGTCTTTGGTAAAGTTATATTTCAATAAACATTGTGTTGAATATTTAGAAACGAATTTGACTGTGTATGCTTTCTGTATTCTACGGCTGCAGTAGTAGTAGTAGTAGTAGTAGTAGTAGTAGTAGTAGTAGTAGTAGTAGTAGTAGTAGTAGTAGTAGTAGTAGTAGTACTAGTAATAGTAGTAGTGGTAGTAGTAGTAGTAGTAGTAGTAGTAGTAGTAGTAGTAGTAGTAGTAGTAGTAGTAGTAGATGTGGTATAATTGCTAATTTTTTTAATCTATATTGCTATAGCACTATTTTACAACCTGACCTTCCATTTTAATCATATAAAATCTAGTTTTATTTTTTAAACATTTTGCCCATAGCGTTCTTTTACTAATTATATTGTTTTTACCAATGACTGATTGTTTACTTCCAGACAGTTTTTTAATGACTGATTGTTTAAAATTACATATAATTTTTTAATAACTAACCAGTCTAAAGCGCTTAGATTAATGTTTGATTAACGCTATATAAATGAGCCATGCAATAATAATAATAATAATAATAATAATAATAATAATAATGATGATGATGATGATGATGATGATGATGATAATAATAATAATAATAATAATAATAATAATAATAATAATAATAATAATAATGATAGTAGTAATAATAATAATAATAATAATAATAATAATAATAATAATAATAATAGACACATCCTGCAGCTGCAATCAGTCCTTCGCTTTTGCCCACTAAATATAATTTTTTGATAACTAACCAGTGAAAAGCGCTTAGATCAATGTTTGATACACGCTATGTAAATGAGCCATGCAATAATAATAATATTAATAATAATAATAATAATAATAATAATAATAATAATAATGATAATAGACACATCCTGCAGCTGCAATCAGTCCTTCGCTTTTGTCCACTGTGTCTTGTCCTCTCCCAAAAGCTTTAGCTTCCCCATGCCCATTCTTGATTTGACTATTAAGAGTCCTGCTTTCTTGAGGTCACCCCGTAGCATTTTTGACATATTTATGCAATCATGTCGTGTCATAGCTTTGCATTTGCTGTGTCCCAGTAGGGCACATTCCAAGACGCTCTGTGTTGGTTTGTCTCTTGGCATCCTTGCCACATGGCGAAACATAAGCCTTTGCTGCGCGAACTTTGCGGACAGCGGCGATGTATTATAGATCTTGTATAGTCAACCATTGGAAACTATACTCTCTGGCGATCGGTGTCCAGTGATGATGCGCAGTTGTTTGCGGTGGCAGGCACCGCGTCTGTCTAGAACTGTGCTTGTATCTGCAACGCTGCTCCAGTTATACAGCATCCATGATACGCAGGTTGCATTGTATAAACATAGGCTTATTAGTATTATAAACTTATTTATATGGTCTTTTTATTACTTTGTGTTTTTAATGCAGTCGAAAAGTACAACCAAACTGAATGCCATAAAACAGATGCTGGTAGGGTTTTTTCAGTAATTTAAGAATATCATGATGCAGACCCAAGTGCCTGCTGTATGGCTAGTTGTGAACGAGCAATGGTACTAGTTAGTAGCTGCATGTCTGTACTTATCCTGGTCCAGTACGCCATTCCAAAGTTATAGATGCCCAGATGTTTCAAGGACGGAAAATGTGGTTGTCTGTAAGACATATGTGATAAGCACTGGATACATGAATGTGTATCGATCTCTGTGGCAGCGTGGACATATTGATTCGCCATTGCACATATTGAATTTGGCAATGGGCGATTGAACTGGGTAAGTACCAGTGAGAAAAAGCAACTTAATCACACAACGCTTAGCTTCCTTAGAGTCACATTCAACCAAATCACTTGATGGATGGAGATGGCCTAAACGCATGAAATGGAGGTTTACGGAATGTGCTTACAGAGGATCGTGGGAGTGTATTACTCTTTTCATTAATTAACATATATTTACATTTTTCGAAACACACATTCTCTTGAATTGGTTCCATAACGACGTGTGTCTGCTTGGTGGTTCAAATGAGTTTATTACGCTAGAATGATTGAATGAGAAACCCACTTTATTATTATGCAACAACTTGCTCTACACATGTTGCTACCACATCTTTAACTGTGGGTGTGGGTGGGGGTAGGTGGGATCAGGGGGGACTCTACCTACTCTGGTAATATTGAATTGTGTTTCTTGGCGAGACAACAATAATATGAGAAACATAAATTCATCGGTTATCTATGGCACATACTATTACCTGAATATATGCAATAATTTTAAGTTGAGAATTTATTTAGGCAAATCCAATAAATGGTTTAGGAAATAGATTTTAACAAAACCAGTCAACGATTCCAGACCCTCGTCCTACCAGGTGTTGTCACATTGTAAACAAGTTTGATATTCTCAGAACTTTTCAATTCTACTGGGATTTTCGATTTTCCAGATACCAGGTTCCCTTCTCTGTGCTAAAATTAGATTCCGAGATATCCATGGATACAGAATGTGTATTTTGAAAATAGTAAATACATTATATATTAAATCGCAAAGGGTGTTTGTATGCCGTTGACATTTTGGGATCACAACGCTAAACTGGTAATGGTTAAATCAGATGTGTGCCGCTCTACTTCTGAGCGCACACGGGAGTGATATATCCAGGAACCAAGGGGTACACCGGGTTTAGTAAAACATATGAAGTGTACCTGTGGATTCTTTGGCGACAGGTAGTAGGTATCAGATTGCGTTTTTACAATTTACTTAGAATGCCGAGACTTCCCGTTACCTGACAGGGCCTTGAAGCACCCGCACATGTTAAAAGAGATTTGTTCATATATTATTACCACACACATGGGCAGATTGTATGTTGTCTTTCAGCAAGATAGTAAACGGAAGGCTTATTCTGAGAAACAACAAAGAAAAAAATCAACATGATGAGAGATTGCAACATAAAGTAGGTTGTCGGATGTATTCGTGTCGAGAGCACACAACACGTCTTTTAGCTAAATGAAAACCTGTGCGAATACTTAATTGGCATTTTACATTACACGTATGCACCAGCTTATAACATAATTCTTTATTGATCTGCACCGGAAAGCGGCTAATTCAAATGCCAATCTATACATAGGCAGTGTATCTCTGTTACAGCATGTGTGTGTTACTTGCCGAGCAACACATGTTGGAAAGCCGGGGTTATTGTAGCGCCATTGAAGGATGAGTATCCTAATCAGCTATAATATAGGTGATCATTATTTAATAATTAATTTAATAATTAAATGAACAAATAGAGGGAACCATTTCAAGCTATGCCCGCCCATTTCTAGCTAAATTCCGCTCATTTCGATTTGAAATTTCAATACCTCAATTCAGAGTAGCTAAAGTTCAAGGTAAGGTACAGGTACGCTATACAATACTATGAAAGTAATTTCACGCAGGGCTCTTTCTGTTTACCTGCTACTACAACAAATCACATGTTTCCGCTGAAAGCCACATATATATGCGGCATCACTTGCACATTTATTGTTTTGAGTGGCCCTGATAAATGCCTCCATCAGCCACCTACCCGCATGAATAACTGAAACCGTACTTAGTACGAGGCAATACAGTAGTGAATTGATGGGCTATTGGTTAGACCGCCCTTTAATAGCGTGGTGCTGCTGCTTATAGTCAATTTATGAATTCCAATAAAAACGTTTTTTGCACCGAATTGTGACAAGTCATTGAGATAATATTGATGGAATTATGGAGGCTGTAAAGGCTGGTTAATCGAGTTATTCTAGCACGACATGAATGTGCAGTGAGTTGAATCTGACGAAACAAATCGTAAATGAGTAGAAAATGTGTTATTATGACTTTGTTATCATCCTCCGTGTGACTGGTTTGCCCACTCTCTACACCGATACTAACCTGTCAGATTGTCCACCTATAATAATGATCTTAACACAAACCATTTTGACTAGCTTTAATCTTGTGTGCCTAAAGAAGCACCAACCCAAAGTGAACTCATCTCAGCTTATCCCAAACATCGTGTTGCAATTATAGGTTGTGTCATACACGTTATGTATCAATATATCAGTAGTATTTACCATTTAAGTATCTGACGACATAATCAAATACATCACATGATGTCGCAAACAAAATGACATAACACCCGTACATAAAACGAAAAATCCACCACGAATGTGTACGAATTGTTTGTCTTTCTTAATGTACACATTAATAAACATGCTGTTGAAGAAGTGTTTTATTGTGACATCAGCTCACCAATGAGGTAATTGGTTATGACCTCGGATTCATGAGCGACAAGTCGGATCCTTCCATTCGCATTATGAGTAATTCAGATCTTATTGGCTCATACCTATTCTCGCGTCAATGCATTTATATGTGACAGGTTTGCAGATGCTTCAACGAAATATTGGATCTCAGAATTCATGTCATGTCTGTGACTATGCAGCATGGCGGTTAATCTTAGCACACGATGACACAGAATCATTAATCGTTTATTTTGGTTCTTGTATCCTACTTGCTAACGCGATATCATCATCCCGCAGCTGGCTGCATGCCCCCAATCCCACCTACCCCCAACACCCCAAAACCCCACCCCTACACACATACTTATACACGTATGCATTCCCAAGCCCACCATAACCACCAACTGTACCCATTCACCATGCGCGCTACACGGGCAGCCTTTTGCTAAATCATTTATGAGTCACCACCGGTGGGTGGATGTAAGACCAAGAGTCTCAATGACACACCGTTAATTGGCCCCCTGGGCTATACACCGTGCTATGCCATGTTTAAGGCGACTACTTGTCTTTGGTGACCTCACCTGATTCTCCATAGAGTGCTTTTATAGAGGATATTTACTGCAGGACTTTTCAGAGAGAATGATTGACGCATCCAACACCAAGAGCCGAAATGATAGTGGTAAAAGTAAGGGCGTATACGAATGCTTATTCATTAGACACCTAACATGGTGAATTCTTCAGAGGGAGAGATGTAGTATTCTAGGATATCATTATCGGGAGATATACAGGAATTCACAGCTATTGCTAGCTATTCTTGATGTACACGTCTCAAAACTATGCGGAATTTGATATTGAAGAAGACGTGTTTACCAAATCAATGCCTGGTGCTGACCATGTCCATGGCTATTCCTTCGTTGTAGCTCAAACAATTCTACTAGATGAAATGTGTTGAGAAATTTATCACATTTACGATATTAGAAATTGTCAAAATCTGCACATAATCTTATGTAGACACTATTGAGTAATTACTTCATTAATCATACACATGTTTGTGTTCTCACTTCATCCGTTGAAGGTACTGAAATGGGCACTGTCCAGATATTCTGACACGTATACGCATTTAAGAACACATTCCAGATTTTGGATTTCAGACACATGCTGTTGGCACATACCATTTGCTGTATCTGTAAACGGTAACTGCTATGGGAAAGGTAATCTATTTAGCTTTGTTTTAGATTATTTAATTAACCACGCAAGCAATCACAGTCCAGCATATATTCACATTTTTCACATCACTAACTTCTTCTTCTTTTCGATCGCTGGTATCACACTTGGAGAGCCGTTCTCAAGATGAAATCTGTGCTTTTCTGCAGTTCTTCCACAGGCCCATACAGCATTTCAAGAAAAGAGGTTGACAAAGGCCAGATCTCTTCTCGCAGCAGCTTATACGTAAAGCAACATTGAAGTATGTGCTCTGTGGTCTGTTCTGCTTCTCCACAAGGACAAACGGGCGATGTCGTAAGGTGGAACCGCCTGTACAGGTATTGGTTTAGTCCGTTGTGTCCAGTTCTGAGACGAAAATGATGGTAGGCATCTTCTGATTGAGGTGTTCTATAGAGTGACTTGATGATAGTCTTCATCTCTGTATGGGTAACCATGTTTTCTGTCTGATTCTCTCCTGCACCCACCTTTGCCATCTTGTCTGCTTCCTCATTTCCTTGGACTCCACAGTGTGAGGGGATCCACTGCAGTGCTATCCGAAAGCATTTGATGGTTTGTAGTGCTTCTTCAAGTTGTGTCAGCTTACCTTTGGTGACAGCCTCAAGGACGGAGCGGGCATCAGATAAAAAGACAATCTGTGCAATAGGGTCTGCTGTTCTGCTGATGGTATTCGCTGCATGAACTAGTGCTTCGACTTCAGCTCTGTAGTTTGTGCAGTGTTTGCCTGTCGGTATTGCAGCTGACTCATGTTGTCCGTTTGGATACTGTATGTGCAGTCCGGCACCTCCGATCCTAATTGCATCTTTGGCTGATCCATCTGTGTAGATCCTTATCCATGTCTCCGGAGGGTACATTTCTTCCAGCATGGCTAGGGTCAGGGCCTTCTTGCTCACATCAATGTGTTCATCTTTGGTTGTGAGATGGGGTACTGTGGTGCGAATAGCTATGCTCTCTAGTTTGTTTTCCCAGGGTGGAGGATCAATGGGGTGGTTTGGGTTTTCTATTTGTGCTGGCAACATTTCTTGGTATTTCCTTTGAAGTGCTTTTGTCTCTTTCACAGAACTTGATCTTTTAAGTCTTCCTGATGACAGCTGTGCTTGCCTGATCTTCATCGGGTGGTTGTTGAACGATTTGAACGTTGCAGCTTGGATCAGTGCTTTGCATTCCCTTCCTTTGCTAAGTGGGGTGATACCTGCTGTCTGCTCCATTTTTTTCTATTGGTGTTGATCTCATTCCACCGGTCATGAAGCGCAGTGCCTGGTTTTGTACTCTGTCGAGGTTCTGTTGATGAGATTTAGCTGCTGTCATCCATGAGCTGGATCCATACTCAAGGTGTGGCCGTACGGCACCTAGGTAGATGGGATTGAGGATCCTTTCATTGGCACCCACCCCACTTTGTTCCTGCCAGCTTCCTCATGATGTTTAGCTTTCTTCTGGCCTTTGCCTCTGCGTTCTGGATGTGCTCCTTCCATGTTAATACTCTGTCATAGCTGACTCCCAAGTTATGTCTGATTGTCCTCGTACTCGAGTGGAGTACCGCCCAGTGTCAGATTGCCAACCTTGGTTTTGGTGGATGGTGAGAATAGCATGGCTGATGATTTTTCTTTGTTGATGGTAATACACCATCGATTGGCCCAAGCTGTAATTCTGTCCAAGGCGAGCTGCATTCTGTACGTGGCAGTCGTTGTGTACTCCTCGGTGCACCAGTGCACGAGGTCATCTGCATAGATGGCTGCTTGGATCCTACTAACTATAAACTAGTTTTGCTAAATATTTATAAAAGCTATCTGCCGGGAATCAAAATAACAATCCATTTTAATCTCTCCTACAGATTTAAAATTGCAATCAATAGATTATTTCTGATATGGTAACATTTCCAATATAGCTGGTTTGTTGGCGTAAACTGGTTAATTGGATTCTATCAGTAGCATCCATTGATAAACATATGTGCCTCGATCCCAGGATTAAAGGATACATCAATCTTTCAAATACCATGGCAAGTTAGGCAGACACAAATTAAGCATGCGTGTGCATATGTAGCCCTACCCAGAAGATTACTGTCATCGGGGCTCAAAATATGTAGTCTAAAATCAATTTGTCTGAAAGTCGTTGACTTCTAATTAAGTTCGCTATAACCTGGATGGCTAATCTTCTTAAGTATGAAGGCTTTGCTAATTATATCCACTTTAATCCTTTAGCACTCATATCGGCCAAAAACGGTGTCAGCACTGATCTTGAAAGATGTCCATTTCCAAACTATTTTTTTCAATTTACCACGGACATGATTGACTCGATAACAAAGCCATTGGTTAATTTTCAAAAATATTCCTCTTTTCGTCTGCAAACGGCCATTTTCTAAGAGAAAATTTAAATTTTCTTGAACAATTCGAGGGTTAAAGGGTTAACGGAAAAATGGTTATAACATATCCGATTAATTATAAAGCAAAGCTCTACATTACAAAGATGTATTTTCACTTCCGCATTTTATAGGTCTACAATAATATGCTGAAGGTAAATATGTCTACTCCTTGGCGCATCATTCTGGAGTGATGTAACATGGACCCGCCCTTCGAACAATAAGCGGCATCTATCCTACGTGGGGGAAATATTGCGCAATCGCATTCAGTGCAATCACTAAATCATTGCACATGTGTCTACTACACATAGCCAAATTATTTGCCGGCAAGTAAACATTTTGAATTGCATTTCGGAAATGTGTTCAAATACATTTCTAATGAGTTTACGTTCAAATGCAAGAGCTAGTACGTGTGATTTCTCTAATGTCAATTATGCAACCCTAAATGGTTCGCAACGATGATGACTGACTCGGTTCACGCCCCTTTAATGGCAGATCCTTGTTAGCATTTTTTCCTGAGAAAAACCTCGAGATTTTGAAACTCGATGTGCATGCTCTGAGAACGAAGTGTGCCAATTAGAAGCAGTGGTGGCTCACCACATTCTAGAATACAACCCCTTTGAACGGATGCTCATCAACCACTACATGATGAATGAGGTGTTAAGGTCATTAGAAAGGTATCGTACATGTGAAACTCTATCCCCGTGTTTACGAATGCGTACTTGATCCTCACAAGTGAACTATGTTGGATACAATAACCCATAACCTGACGTATATCACTTTAACCCATCTTGTGTCAACTTAACCAATTAATGGTAAATCTGGCCAAAGCAGTCTGTTCAGTGGCGTTGATGAATGGTCCTTCCAGTCATTCCAGTGATACATTTTCAAAAATAGTCTCCTCTTAGCCTGCACATGGATACTTATTATGTACAACTTTGAATTCTCTTGACCATATAATGTTCAAGTAGCCTTAATTTACATGACAGCTGAAATACTTTTTGTAAATTCCATTGGAAAAACTTTAAAAAATTGGCTTCTCTCGGCCTGCGAAGGGATTGCATTTAAAATCAAAATCGCAATGTTTAGCTGGTATAATATCCTATATTCACAAGGTCGGTTCGGTACACGTGGAGTGCATGTAAAGAACTATACAGCAAATTATTACATTTTCTTTTATGTCGGGAAGGATACAAAATGTCGCCGAACGTGGTTTTAAAATCGTCTAATTGGAACGCCATGAAATATGCTGAGTTCGGACGCGCGTTCGCACGTGATGCATGCGCACAGACGCTTGTTATAGTTCCCATTCCAACTCATGTTCATCTCCTTATCCGATATGGGGCGCTGGAGGGTGGCAATAATCCACACATAACTTTTGGGTGCGCAATAGAGTATCTCAAACAAAGTGCTGTTTAATATGTGCCACTATTATCAGAGCTGAAAATGATTACTTTGCACACAGTTTAGCGAGTGCAAGGTGAGCATTTTCTGCTTGGTGTATTATAGTGAAATTAAATGTGACCGAGTTTGGGATTCTGTTTTACTTATATACTGATATTGTGACATATTTTCCAATAACGTCGA